>CAUYPO010052049.1:0-55626 GCA_963574435.1 Cheirogaleus major
TATGTTACCTATTCTGATTTACATTACAAGTAAAGCTGCCTGTAAAGTAAAACAAGCTTTCAGTGCTTTAAAGCTTTCCTCATCACACAAGAGCAAAACGGATTCGTCGTCAATGTACAGCACAAACTATCGTGCGGACTGTGAGTGCCGGCTGTGGGCAAGGTTTCACAGCCGGTGAGCGCGGTACCCAAGTGGTTAAGAATTCAATGAATAAATAAATGGTGGTATATTCCTATAATAGCTTACTATCCAACAATGAAAACGAGTAAGATATCAACACAGGCAATACTATGACTGGATCTCGTAATCATAATTTCGAGCAAAAGAAACCACACAGTAGCACAATATGCTGGTAAGTCTATGTATGTATCCATCGTTTCTCTCTCTCTCTCCTTTTTATTTAATCAATCACAAGCAAAACTGGACTATAACAGAAATAGAAGTTAGAGTAGTGATTACTTATGATGAGGAGGGTCTGTGAGAGGGCTTGATGGATATTATGGGACACTAATAATGTTTTATTTCTTGATCAGGTTACTTGCTATAAGGATGTGTTCACATCATAAAAACTCTTTGAGCTTATGATTTGTTCCCTTACTGTATGTAACTTATGTTTTAATAAAAGGTGCACTTTAAAAAATATATATGTGCTAAAAGCAACTTCCTAAGAGACCTTTTATGTACTAGTTCATTCTCTATTACCAACTGAATCAATAGAATGCTTTCTTAATATTTCAACCTCTAAGCTTTCTGAATTGACTATTAATTGAAATGGAAACTGCAACAAATTAACTTTGAGCAGATGACATTTAATTCAAGCAGGATCAAATAGGAAATTTCCCTTTCTTAAAGATGCTATTACAAGTGGTGTGCTACCTAATCATAGGTACTAAATCACTAGATTTTATTCATTCCATTTTTAAGAAGTATAGTTCTGTGGATAGCATTTATGAAACAAAAATTGAGATAAAACACTCAGAGATATGTTAAAGCACATTCCCCACAGTAAGACTAAGCTAATTTGAAATTGACCTTATCAGCAATCCAAATTCTGAAAATACAGCATATTATGATGTACATGAGAATTATATGTGGTGGCATAAGAATTTAGTTCAATAGATGTCCAGACATGGTAAGAGAGGACTGGCACAGTTGTAGCTTCTGTTCCTGATAAGCACATATTAGCTACAAAGCCCAGTAATATTCTCTTCTTATTGTTGACTACCACTATTGAGAACATATGCTTAATTATCAGAAGCACAATTTTGAAATGACATGAGGGAAAATTAAATTTACTTTTTCTTGATTACTTTATACAAAATAAACTTGACCATTCATTCCTTCAGAGAACTAAGAGCGAGCTAGATCTATCTATGCTCCAATTTCTTTAACAGGAGGTAGTAGAAAATTGTGCAATCATTATGGAAAGTTATTTTTCAGTGGAAATTAGCAGAGTTGAACTGAATATTTTTATTGCTGATTCATATTCTTGCTTTGATTACAGATTATATGCTTCTGCTCAGGATTGTACTTTAGCTACATCTAGAGTTTCTCTGCCCATTTATTAGAGGAAGACATTTGTTCAAAAATATATATATGGACACTGAATGTCACTCTCTACCAGGAAATTTGTTGAATCCTAGCAAGATACTGAAATGAATTCATGACCTATGTTTTCAAAAAATTTACATGAAAGACAAGGTATATATGCAAGAAGAAATTGATACAGGTCATACGAAAAGGATAAAGGACGACGGAGGCTCATGCCTGGCAAAAGTTGCTTTTGGCAAGAGTAACTAAAGAAGGCCCCATGACTAGACATAGCAAATGAATTGAGCCTTGAATGTTAGCTGAAATACAAACATACGGTGACATGAGAATGACATTCCAGGAAGAAGAGTTGAGCAAGGCACAGAGGAGAAAAATGAGTATGATAGTCATAATACCTTGATGGAAATATAAGCTATGCCCAGGAGCACTCTGAGGAACAAGACTAGAAAATGTACCAGAACCAGATCATGGAGGATTTAATCATTTTATTTTGTTCATTAAACGAGTGACCCAAATTATATTATTTATATGGTAACCATATATAAAATATACTGGAAGGTAGAAAAAGACTCCTAAAAACCTCAAAGGAGTCATCTAACTTGGTCTGCTCATCCATGTAGGAGAAAAATTAGGATAAATGCTGGTAGGAAAAAATCTACAAAATTCACTTTCTTTTTAAAAATATATTTTTTTTCTCTAAAGGAGGAGTGCTGCAGCAGTTTTGTTTATTTTTTTTTCCAAATGTGCTTAACCACTTTTTCCCCTTAGCTTCAAATATTACATTTCTAAGTACATCCACAAGCTTAGGTACAGCAAATCTCAGATGTGAATGAAAAGTAAAATGCTTTTAATTTTCAAATAATGCCTTCCTTGATGGCAAAATGGCTGTGACAAGATTATCCAGAATCATAGCATTCATTTTATGAAGAAAAATAAGAAGTCAGTGACAGTCATTTTATTTACGCAGCCGTCTGCACATTTATATCTAAATCCTTCTGGCATTTGAATATACAGCTTCCAAATTCAGGATCTTGTTGGGAGGCCTGAGTCATTCAGAAGCCAGCAGGAATGACAGGCACAGAAAAATCTTTTTGTGGGCCCTTAATTTCAATCTTTTATAGAATTAGCCTTTTTATGAGCTGCTGTCGCTGTGGAACCAAGTAAACTCCAGTAAATAGGCAAACATCTTCTTGGCTTTCCATTGTGCAAAGTCTGGTCTGGTCTAAGATTAGATGTATAGAGGCAGGCTCCGAATAAAGTCAGAATAGGATGATGGGATCATTGAGTGTGTGAGATGAAGGCCCTTAGAGTTGGCTTAGCTGAGCATTCGTGCCATGCAGAGATGCTCTGGAGTATTGTGGACAGACTTACAAGGTCACAAGACTCTAGTATTCCCTAGTACCTGGGACTATAGGCATGCACCACCAAGCCTGACTAATTTTTTCTATTTTTAGTTTTCTGGCTAATTTCTTTCCATTTTTAGTAGAGACGGGGATCTCACTCTTGCGGAGGCTAGTCTCAAACTCCTGACCTCAAATGATCCTTCTGCCTCAGCCTCCCAGAGTGCTAGGATTACAGGCATGATATAGTAGCTTTTTATTTTCATATAAAAAAATCTTTGATATGGTAAGATTTACATGATACTATTTTATAATAACAACACCCAATATTAGGAGAAAAATATGAAAATAGAATAATGTAATTTCTGTAGTCAAGTGCTTGTAGCCACAATTAAACACCTAAATATGAACACTTTCAGATTTTATTTTGCCCTATATTTGCATTCAATTTAAAGGTTACATTTTTCCCCAACTCTTCTTTTGTATGTAAAAGGGCAAACAACTTTGTCCATATCTGAGGAATAGTTCCTAGTAAATCCTATTCCAGCCAGCTGGTTTTGAAATAAATAACCTTCACCCACTTTGCAATAGCAATCTTCTCTTGATTAAAAAAGATGTTCAGAAAAAGAAAACAATATACTTGCTCACCTACATAAGCCTGGAGTGATATGGCTTAGTAGCTGTGTTGCATTTATAAATACATCTTTTGGGAACTGAGAAAATCACTTTTCTTCTGCTCACTTTGAAAATAATAAGAGCCCTTTGCAATATCATCTCCGAGGAAACAATCATCTCAGGCACCTCCTTGGGCAAACCACTTCTTTAGCCCCTGCCTTTCTAATTTAAATCTTTCCATCAAGCTCTGATATATTCTGTCAACCTTGATGACTGTCTTGGAATGTAATTCCAAAGTTACCGTGAACATTTTATTTGCAGAAGCACAAATATCAGAGTCCACTGATTTTCTTTCTTTCTTTTTTCACAGATTGGCTTAATCCTTAGCACTAGACTTGGAATTTTGCTGTGTGGAGCTCCACATTTGAAATGCAAAAGACTTCACTGTTTACCCCTTAGTGATTGGGATTGAGCTTCGCAATTTCCAAATCTTTTTCTTTTGTGTCTGACATAGAACCTTATTTAACTGAAAGAAAATATGTTTTCTATCTTACAAATATCAATTGGTCACATTCTTTCTTGCCAGTTGATTGCAAATGGGAAGCACATCAGTAAAAACATTGCATTAATTTATTTTAGTCATTTATCTTGACTGAGTAGAAACTAAGGGAGCTCCAAACAAACAAACAAACAAAGAAAACAAACAAAAACAAAGTAAAATAGTCTAAGTAAGTGACTTTTCACACATTTATAGTTATATAATCAAATGTCTTTTATTTTAGGACAAATAATTAGATTGAAAATAATTTGGAAGATTCTGATGGGTGTCAGATGACATTTAGTGTAATCTGTTTTTGTGCCTTGGGCTTTGTCTATATTCACAAAGGGTTGGAGAAGCAAGTGAATTTTCTCTCTTCTGTTGATGAATAAATCATTGTGAAAACTAGCAAGTCTGAATAATTCAGACTCGTCTCCCCAAAATTCTTTCCTTACTTTCATATTTTATTGTCTGAAATAACAGTCTATTAACTGACTCCTTTTTCTCCTGAAACACAACTTTGGCATGTAAGAAGCCTTATTCAAAATGACAAAAAAATTATTATAATCTTCAAGCTCAAAAGAAACTTGTCAATTAACCAAACCCTTCTTTAGAGTTAGGAAAGTTGAGAATGAAGGAAGTCACACAAATCCATCTGGTAGTAGAGCCATGGGTAGACCTGAGGTCTCCTTGGTCTCCTACTTCAAAGCAGGACTCACACCCCATTTACAGGATTACCTCATTTGATTGTGCTTTATTTTATTGTGTTTTGAAAACACTGCATATTTTACAAGTTGAAGGTTTGTGGCAACTCTGCATCCAGCAAGTCTACGGGCACCATTTTTCCAACATTTCCTCTGTGTCACATTTTGATAATTCTCACATTTCAAATTTTTATATTATTATTATATTTATTATGGTGATTGGTGATCAGTGATCTTTGATGTCACTATAATTGTTTGGAGTGTGCCATGAACCACAACCATATAAGACGGTGAACTTAATCAATAAATGTTGTGTCTTCTGACTGCTCCACTGACAGGCTATTCCCTTATTTCTCTTCCTCTTCCCAGACATTCCTATTCCCTGAGAGACAACAATATTGAAATGGGTCCCAGTAATAACCCTACAAGGACCCCTAGATATCCAAGTGGAAGGAAGAGTCATGTGTCTCTCACTTTAAATCAAAAGCTAGAAATGATTAAAGTTAGTGAGGAAGGCATATTGAAAGCTGAGGCAGGCCAAAGGCTAGGCCTCTTGTGCCAAATAGTCAAATTGCGAACGTAAAGGAAAAGTCCTTGAAGGAAATTAAAAGTGCTACTCCAGTGTGCATATGAATGATAAGAGAGAAAAACAGCCTTAGTGCTGATATGGAGAAAGTTTTAGTGGTCTAGATAGAAGATCCAACCAACCACAACATTCTCTTAAGCCAAAACCTATGCCAAAACAAGTACCTAACTCTCTTTAATTGTATGAAGGCCAAAAGGGTGAGGAAGCTACAGGAGAAAAGTTAGAAACTAGCAGAGGTTGGTTCATGAGATTTAAAGAAATAAGCCATCTCCATAATGTAAGAGTACAAGGTGAAGTAGCAAGTGCAATGTGGAAGCTGCAGCAAGTTATCCTGAAGGTCTAGCTAAGATCATTTGATAAAGGTGGCTACATTAAACAACAGATTTTCAGTGCAGACGAAACAAGCTTCTAGTGTAAGAAGAAGCCCACTGTTGTTGTTTTTTTCCTCAGAAAATAAAAGATTTCTTTCAAGATATTACTGCTTATTGACAATGCACCTAGTCACTCAATAGTGCTGATGGAGATGCACAAGGAGATTTTCAACATAAAGGAAGAAGCTGAGGCACAAAATGTAATTTTAAAGAGTTTATTTGAGCCAAGATGAGGACATCTGTCAGGAAGACTGAAACTCAAGTAATCTTGGACATGAACTCCATTTGGCCTTTGTTATAAGCAGGTTTTTAAAGGCAAAAAAGGAAGACAAGGAAGAAACTGATACAAAGTTGTTTGTCAGAAATTCTCATTGGTTTACAGAAATGACATTAATTAGTGATTGGCTATACACTGGTGAACCATAAAGTATGAGTTATGGTGTCCAGCATGTGGCATCCTTAGGTTAATTTATAGCTTCTTGTGGTGACAATCAGTCTAGAGTCTACATAGCAAGGGACTTTAAGAGATGATTACTTCACTTAAGGGAGGAAGTGGGATATGACTTCTTCCTCATTCCCATGTATCTCTAGGCCACATAACTTAAGGGAGGCTCACATTCATCAGATAAACAGCACTTTTTTCCTCAGGATTAATGTTTTCATGCCTGATAACACCATATCTATTCTGTAGCCCATGGATCAAGGAGTAATTTGTACTTTTAAGTCCAAACTATACTACAAGTCTATAGTAACCAAAACAGCATGTTATTGGTACAAAAATAGTAGCATAGACCAATGGAATGGAACAGAGAACCCAGATACGATACCATCTACCTACAGCCAACTGGTCTTCGACAAAGCAGACAACAACGCACACTGGGGGAAGGAAGCCCTATTCAATAAATGGTGCTGAGAAAACTGGATAGCCACATCCAATATGTAGTAAATTTGGAAAGAATTCATTTTTCTAGATACAATAAATAGCATTTGTGATTAATGAGAGAGAGTCAAAATATGAACATTAACAGGAATTTAGAAGAATTTAATTCCAACCCTCATGGATGACTCGGAGAGGTTCATGACTTCAGTGGAAGAAGTCACGGCAGATGTGGTAGAAAGAGCAAGACAACTAGAATTAGAAATGGAGCCTGAAGATGGAACTGAATTGCTGCACTCTCATGATAAAACTTCAACAGATGAAAAGTTGCTTTTTAACAAATAAGTAGAGAGTGATTTCTTGAGAAGGAGTCTACTCCTGGTGAAGATGCTGTGAACATTGTTGAAGTGATAACCAAAGGATTTAGAATTTTACATAAACTTACCTAATAAAGAATCAGCAGGATTTGAGAGAATCGACTCTAATTTTGAAAGAAGTCTACTGTGGGTAAAATGCTATCAAACAGCATTGCATATTCCTGACAAATCTTTCCTGAAAGAAAGAGTCAATTGATGTGGCAAGCTTTATTATTGTTTTATTTTAAGAAATAGCCACAGCCACATCAGTCTTTAGCAACCATCACCCTGATCAGTCAGAAGCCATCAACATTGAGGCAAGACCCTCCACCAGCAACAAATTATGATGTGCTGAAGGCTCATATGATTGTTATCATTTTTTCAGCAATAAAATATTTTAAAATTAAGGTATATATATTGTTTTTTGGACCTCATGCTATTTCACATTTAAGAGACTACAGTATAATGTAAACATGACTTTTTATATACACCGGGAAAATTCATGTCACTCATTTTATTGCAATATTTGCTTTATTGCAGTGGTCTGGAAGTCAACCCACAATATCTCCAAGGTATGCCTGTATTGCATTTTCTTTCTATGAATGACACTGTACAGTTATATGTCTCAATTTAAGAAATATGTTTGCTAAACACAGAATTCAAACAAACAAAACCCAACTTAAATAGAAACAAGTCTTCAAGAATAATAAATTAAAATTTACATGTAATGTATAAAATGTTCATATTAAAGACAAAATTATCATATGTATTTTACAACAGAAAGTTTTAGAAATTGTAAAATAAATGTTTGTCAATATGGTTAATTTTCTGTATTCATTATGAACCTGTAAAATATGCAAGCAAGTGATTAATTTCAATATGATTGTTGATTAGCTCAGCAGCCACTGTCAAGTGGCCATAAGGTACACGAAATTATCTTTTAGAACACAAAATTGCCATCTGAATGCTGCTAATGCTTCATAAACACTGATGTAGTATAAGAAATAGCCCACAAATTATTGAGTTTGCTTTCAACTAAATCCTGAATAACTTATCAGCTCTTAGCTTTATATCTATGGGTATAAATTAGCTATCTCATCTACTGAGCCGTTTGTTATAACTTTAGTAATTTTTTAATCTCTCTGTAATGAATCATGAAATCTGCCTTTTAAAATTTATTTGAATAACTTGCATTATTATTTGAATCATGAACTTTAACATTTTCTACCACCTCATATAGTAAAGGTAAAATATACCACTAGGACCAAAAGCATACTGGAAAAGGAGAAAAATAATTACCTGAGGATATTATGTAGAGAGCAGAATGTTAAAGAGTGGTAGCCAGGTGGCAGGGGGAGAAATCTGAATGGGATGTTTTAGAAACTCATCTATTCCATATTTTGCATATTAAATTACACTTTACTCACAGAAAGGCAAAATGTGTGAAAGAAACTTTATCTGGCAATAAAATTGTCTTTGCAATTTAACAAAATTTTGAAAAGAATTTTCAGTTTTAGAATGGGATAATAAAGAAATAACTATATACTTAAGAAAGTATTGATGCTGTTATGTTTTCCAAAAAGTAGGAGAATAAAGACTCTTATTAGGAGTATGGAAAATAAATTAGAAAAACATGTCATTAACTTTTAGGAGTTTATTTAGTTTATTATTGTATAATAAAATACACATATTTAAATTGTACTCTTAACCAGTTATGATATATGTATTAATACATACTTATGAAACCATCACTATAATCATGATAGTTTCACATATGTATCACCCTCAAGAGTTTACTAATGCACCTTTAAAATTCCTTCTTCTATACCTTCTGCCCTGTCTACCCCTTATTCCTTCCATCCCTCCCACAGTTCACAGTACCTCTAAAAACAACCCAAGTACCCATCAGCAGGTATTTGAGAATGGGCAAACAATTATGGTATGTCCATTCATAGAATACCATCCAAAAATGAAAATGATTGAACAATTTATACGCACAACATGGATTAAACTCAAATTATGCTGAGTGAAATAAGACAAAAAAGAGTACGTATTCTATGATTCTGTTTATATCAAATTTTGTGAAATGCAAAGTAATCTATAATGACAAAAAGTCTGGTAAGGTGTATAGTTAAGAATTTAGCTTTATATTTTTCCTAAAGCCTAAAACAAAACAAAATTAAAAAAATATGAAAAAAAGCTCTCAGTGCCTTACTGTGTAGCAGGTTTAAGAATTCCTTTAGAGAGAACATGGGTTCCCACAAAAATCTGACAGGAAGGAGATAAAAATCAGATGCAAAATATGTAAAAGTAATAGTCACACTACCAGCTTTCCACTTGTTGATGGCTTCCTTTTGCAAATTTGTCTTTTACCAAAGAACGTATTCTGCACAAAGTCTCTTCTATTTCTTTTCCTCTATTCTTTCTTTGGCTATCTGATTACAATAATATTTTGCACATGTTACAAGTGTTTTCATGTTATCTCCCTTTTTGTAACTGCTGCATTAAAATATAAACAGAAGAGATGCTTTTGAAATTTTCATTATGAGAAAACAGGAATCTTAAGTCTTAATTTAATACATGTCACTTGGTTATTCATAAGGATTTATATTTAGCTCTTAAGAACACATTTTGGTTCTTGATTTTTTTCCCCCATCTTCTTATAATAGTTTATGTACAGGTTGGTGTAGTTAGATATAATTTAGTTTAATAGAGACAAAAGAAAGTTAAACTTGTTCTACATTTAGTGTTGAATATTAAAGAAATATGACTTCATTTCTATGTGAATAAATTATTCTTCAATTGATTAGCAGATTGAATGCTTAGATGCTACTAAAAGTTATTAAAATAATGACATCTTATTCGTGTGTTTCCACATACAGATCTGGTCATTAAAAATTGATGAATAGAACATTGACCTTAGCATGTCCAAGTTTTCATGAAAATATTAACTAAATGGACACCAGAATTAGCAAACATAAACAGATAATTAAACTTTTGAAAATACATGTTTAATTATAATACTGGCTTGATCAACTAATGAGTTAATTTAAGGGATATAGGTTAAAATGGGAATATATTATGAGAAAGCTACTCACACACACACACATATACATCCATATGCCATTTTCAAAGTGTTTAATTGTCAGACAAAATAGTGTCAGACAAAAAGTCAGACAGCCTTTTTAATTAGAACTGTTAAAAATCAAATCTTGCCATTTTGCTATTTATAGTAAAATGCATAAAGTCAAAAGTTATTTCCAATGACCTTGCATGCTTATGAGCACCCTGGGTGAATATTTATATCTGTACAATAATATTAATAGCATTTGTGAGACTACATTTTTTCTTCTATTAATGAAAACATTATAGAATCAATTAGGTCATGTTACAATTAGGGAAAAATACAATAAGGTAGCATGTATTTTATACCAAATAAAAATTAAAGTGACCTTGAAATTATTTGTTATAACACCCCAGGAATATTTTCACCATAAATGTAATGAAAGTGAATACATGCCATTGCAGAGTGTGTAAACATTATTTGTTGTCCATCTGTGGGGTAGATTTCTCTATCTCATGAACTGGTTAAATTCCAAATAACTGCTTTTTTATAGAGTAGTAAAACTATAACAGAAAATATCTAAAGCTTTTTGTCACTAACAAAACCAAGTACTTAAAAATATTAGTCCATCTGTACTTGAGCCGAAAACAGTAATCCAAAAGACACAGGAGAAAAAGGCCAAGTCAGGAAGGCAGCTCTCTATCTATAGTAGAAAGCAGAGTCTTTTTATAGTAAGGAAAATGTATGTTTAATGCAAAGCACATTATTTCTAACAAGTAACCTATCTGGAATATGGCGCCATGGGGAGTTTGGAAATAAAAGAGTCAGCAATAAAGGGCACTAGTGTCCTCAGAGGGCCATGATTAAGTGTCTGACTAAGGCTTCTGCTTGTTTTTGCATTGGATTTTTTTTTTTCATTTTAGTTTGCAACACAAAGACTAGTCCCATAGGAAGAAAAACTTGTCATCCACATAGTACATCACTCAGTCAGGTACAGATAACTACATCTCTTCCCTGTGGGAAGAAATCCTTTTTATTGGACTTTGTGGGCCCATTCTTTATTTACTTACATTGTTTGGGACTCAGTTGTGGCAGGCAAATCTTCCTCCTTCCCTGTGGGAGCCAGCATTCTTCAGTGCAGTCCTCAAGGCTTGCCCTCAAGTCTCCATTTCCAAACCAGACCCTTCTACTCTAACCTGCCAAGGTTTTTTGTTTTTGTTATTGTTTTTTTAACTGTCACAGCGTATCACTCTCAAATCGAATGCCATGTTTTTATATTTGCTGTTAACATCTGTAAAAACAAAATAATGCAAAACAAAACTTAGAAAATATAAACGAATTCACAGAGCACAATAGTAATATGAAAATTGTACTATGCTAAGTATTTTATTTGATTTGTTTTCATAATCAGTACATTGGCCCAATGAGTTAGTTACTGTTATCACATATCCCTGTTTCACAGATGACAAAACAGATAAAGATCAAATCCCTGAGTTCTCCATACCCATGAGAAATAGAGCTTTAATTTAAACTCAGGTTTTCTGACTCCAGAACTATACTAGCCAAAAGAACATACCGACTCCTCTGTTTTTAATAACTAATTTCAAAACTCAGATCTTCCTAGACACTATTCTGCTGACACCTTTCTGTTTTGGACATTCCTCAGCATTTATGACTATAATATATATATACACATATGTATGCACACAGATAAGTGTGTGTATATTAATATATCTGTGAGCATGTATATGTATGTATTTGTTTGCATTTGTTTGTGTGATGCCTGGAAGTGTGCTAGATGTTTTCATGTTTAAACTTACTTAATCATTACAGCCATCCTATGAGTTTCATTGTTATCTTCATTTTATGGAAATTAAGTAATGTACTAGACATCACTGAACTTGCAAGTAGTTGGATTGAAAAGCTCTTGCCCCAATCTCTGTATCTCCCACATGTTCTTACTCTTAAGCACGTGTGAAGTGCTCCCTTAATTTCTCAAGTTTTATCTCCATCAGCTAATTATACATTCTTTTAGTAAAAAGACTATACCTTCCAAGTCTTATACAGTTACTGTAGCACCTAACACAGTAAGAGCTTAATAAATATTTGGAGAATTTATTTCCAAGTTGAATTCCTGTGCTGGTTTTTAAAATCTCCAACTGAGACCATAAATCTCCTCTTAAATTTACTACAAAGTACTTAAGACTCCTGAAAAATATTTCATGACAAAGGGCTTTTTGCTGAGGAGCACTGATGATTTTGGTCAAACCCAGAGAAAGTGAAGGTCAAGACTAATTCAACGAATTATTGATTCCCATAGATGTAAATATTGTTGACCTTCTTATACTTTCAAGTTTCCACAAATAAATTTCAAATCCCAGGCACTTCTGGACAAGATATGTTTCCTATCCCCTCACAAATAACCTTTGGCTAAAAAATTACCTAGGACTGAAGAAAACATTTATGGTTTCTCCCTTCTGTCCCCTCCAACATATTATTATTTTTTATTTCAGCATATTATGGGGGTACAAATGTTTAGGTTATGCATATTGCCCTTGCCCCCTCCCCCCAAGTCAGAACTTCAAGTGTGTCCATCTCCTAGACGGTGCGCATCACACTTATTATGCATGTATATACCCATCCCCTCCTCCCCCTCCCACCTGCCCGATACTCAATAAATGTTATTCCTATATGTCCACTTAGGTGTTGATCAGTGAAACCATAGTACATATGGTGCTTATTTTTCCATTCTTGGGATATGTCACTTAGTAGAATGGGCTCCATCTCTATCCAGGAAAATACAAGAGGTGTTATATCACCATTGTTTCTTATAGCTGAATCGTACTCCATGGTATACATATACCATATTTTATTAATACACTTATGTATTGATGGGCACTTAGGTTGTTTCCACATCACAAGCCTGATTCTTTCCTCTTCATTAGCCTTCTCTTCTTCCCTTCTCCAAGAGAAATATGGAATCTTCTACTGACCCCCGGCATGCTTTTTCTCTTTTCATCTCCATGTGTTCATTATAATCCTCATCTAGGTTTTACTTCCCCCTTGTCCTGTCCATTGGCCTTCCTCCCTAGGTGGACATTCAATGTGAAGCCATGGTGATATTCAGGCATGCAATGAATGAGGAGGGATGCTCTTATCCAAGCTTCTGCTGATACTCCTAGGGAAAGTTTAATGGCATTTAGATCTTTAAGGGTATCATTGTTTCTTATCAATGAAGTTTCTCTTTTTTTATGCTACAGAAGAGACTTTTTCTACTAAAAGGAGTATAAATGTTCTCTGCTATCACTGAAGGTAGTAAGCAATAGTGCTTTTCTGATAAACGCAGCCACTAATGAGGATCCAGATTTCAGCCCAGAGTTGAACAAAGCATTCAAGCTGACAGCAACCAAAATCAGGATTTTCCACAGTACAGTGGACAGAAGCAAAAAACTTTATAGAAATCAATTTTAAATGTAACTTACTTGTGCTTTGGTCAATTCAAAGTGAACTCAAACTTTGTGTAAAGGCTCCAAAACAAGAAGCAGAAAGTCTAAGCAAGAGGTACTAGGAAAATAATCACAAGGAGTATACAAAAGAAAAACACGGAGAGTATCATAATTACTATCTTAGCCACGGGTCAGAAATAATAACCAGCCGTAATAGAAGAGAAAATGGGGCGTAGGATCATATCTTCTCTAAAGTTTGTATGGCTTCTTGTTTGTTAGTACATAGAGTAAAATCTATATTATTGTTATCACCAAATGTAGGTTGACTGATTATCAGGAATAGTTTATGTCACCTTCTTAAACTCCAGAATCAAAGAGCTCGTCAAGTATCATTTATTTTTTTATGTCTAAGAGACAAATCCAAGCCTATTCATTTAGATTCATTATAAAATTGTTCCTTAATGCAGCTTAATCTGCTTACATATGTAGGCTTGTTACAGAGCAGCATGACTATTTCCTTTCTCTAAATATACACAACATTTTATATTTCTACCATGTGATATATACCCTTTTGTGTAATCCTTCAAATCTTGTAAATTAATCCTATCTCTGCAGGTGGTCTGAGAGTATCTTGAAAACAGGGATTGTGTATTATCTTACATAGTAAACTATTAGCACCATAATTCATCCAAACCTTGCTAACACAACTAAATCCCTGCCATACAACAAACTCTTTCAAGGGCAGCATAGAAATGCCAAAAAAAAAAATTTTACAAAACATTTTAGGGGTGAATTCTTTCATCTTTTGATTTGTCTTTCATCTCAGATGTCCCTCCTACATCAGAGAAAGAGGTCGCTTCCTCCATTCTAAAACCAGTTTTTAGTACTGGCTAAGTTCAGTGCTGAATTCATTATAACTATCTATATTTAGTGATCTATGGACTAGCAAAACTCTAAATGCATTTTTTTAAAGCTTAAAGGGATAAAGGAAAGAGTAGGTGTCTGTTAAGGATGATTCTGTCTCCTTCTCTAGGAGACGGGTTGAAACAGAAAATTTTCTATTCTTGGAATTCCAAGAGTATGAATGTAAGTTGTAAATATATTGTTAAATAGATTTGGGTTTTTATTATGTGTTTTGAGAAAAGAAAGAAAATATCTCTATCAATATATCACCTCTATTTCTACATCTATATCTTAAAGATTCTAGATATCCACTTATTCATCTTGAGTTTTAGACACACAAAAATTCTGTCCCTTAGACCAACCCCATTTTTCCAATGAGGAAATAGACCCCACAGAATTAATTTCTCTGATATTGGTCTCAAAGATAAGATTCAAGGACTTGAATTCTCATCCCAGATCTGCCACTTATCATCCTACATAAATGTGGGCAAGCTAAAGAAAGAACTTCTCCTAGATTAAATTTCCTAAGGATTTCTGAGGTTTCTTCTAATTACATGCCTGTGTGATGATTCTAACTTTTTCTATTTCATTTCTTTTTACAGTGGATCCACAACTTCTCTTCTATTGCAGCTAGACTGTTTTTTGACTGGCTCTACATGGCACACACTCACACACACACACACACACACACACAATAGATTGGAGCCCAGCTCAATATGGCTTATTGAGTTGACACAAGTGTTAACAATAAATATGAATCTTCCAACTGCTCAAGCAGCTGAAACAACCTTTTGCAACTGTGCTGCCATTATGATACACATTAGTTTTGGCCTTAGTTTCTAGCTAATCAGGCTTTCTTACTGCAACTGACAAGCATTTTGAGTATCCAAAAAAGCAAGCAAATGTATATACATAAACTGATATACAGACTTTCTTTTTGAGGTTGTTTAAAGTCACTAATCCAAGTTTTTCAGAGTTACATGAGAAGAATATACAATAGACAAAGTATAAGTGACAAATACTTCTGCTAAAATTATATGAAAATGAATATAGTTCATAGCAGTTCTTTTGGTCCTTGTGGACGTGTTCTCTCAAAGTAAACTAGCATTTTTAATAGGGTTTTCTTACTTTGATACATTTTCTCAGTTTGAAGTTAATATTTCAGGATTTGAGACACAGAGCTTCTCTAAAGCATAATTCTTTCACAATTGCTAGTTTTCTCTAAGTTTAAAAGTAAATTAATTACTAGAATTTCACAAAATAGAAGCCTGGAGTGGCCAGTTTGAAATAACAGAGTGCCTTTGTGAGCACAATCACTTTTTAAACTCCTCTGGTTATAGAACAAGCACACCAAATATAGCAGACGTATTATCAGACATGATAGCAGACGTTCAGGAAAGAGTGCAGAGAGATTGCCCTTGGAGTTTGGCATTATTCTGACTTGCTTGTCCTTAAAAGCAAAGCCATCGGCTTTATACTATTTTAATAAATTGCCTCAGGACTTTCCAGGCCTGTGTTTAGCACATGTAGAACATAAACACTGTACAGAGTAATACCAGAACAGCTTAAGAAGGGCAAGGAATGGCAACTTTACAATCACTGAATCTATTTGAAAGAAACATTTGCAATCAATTCCCAAGCAAAAGTGAAGTAATGACTAGGTCAGCATCTCTTAATGGTCATTTCTCTCCTAGATAGTTTTACAAATTTTGAATTAAAAGAAAAATAGTTTGTATCTAAAGAGGTGTCACTAGCAACTTTGAAGAAAACTTAGTTATCTGACATTTTTCATTGATTTTTCTTATATTAGAAAATGAAATGTCAGACACTGTTAATTGTATTTTTTCAATAAGTAGTTACAGCAGGAGTAATGGTTAAATGAAAGTACTTCCTGTCTAATGCACAATGGATATATTCATTTAAGTGTATGCAATTTAGATGAACGCAATATGTCTATACCCATTACTGTTATACATATCTGTGGGCTGAATTGATGGGGTGGTAATTACTACCTTTATACATGGGACAGTATTGTTAGTCTGAAGGAAGAAAAAACATTTTCTTATCATATTTTACACACTCACACAATAGGCACATTCCAAAAACTTTCCTTGAAATATAGAAATTCTACCCTTGAATTTCCAGTGGAACTAATGATAGTAAATATGGTCTGTCAGTAGGTCCTGCTTTGCTCGAGGGTTGCTGAAGTTTGCTCTCTGTCTCATGGGGCATGACTGGGGAACTGAGAAACTCAAAATCACTCCACACAAAGTAACTCTCATACTTGTCATTCTGCATGCTTATAGCTCACCTGTAGGCATTACATGGCATGAATGAGATTATTCTTAAACCATTGTTTTCCTTTGAGTCCAATGAAGGTAGGGCTATTAAAACGTGATTTAGTTATATACTTTTTTTCTAATTAACAGACTGTATTCCTAGAGCAGTTTTAAGTTTACAGAAAAATTGAGCAGGAAGTGCACAGAGTTCATATATGCTCTCCCTAACCCTCGTAAATAGGTTTCCCTATTATTAACATTTTGCATTGTATGGTGGGTTAGTGTATTATAATTGATGAACCCATATTGATACATTATTAAATGCAAAATCTTTACATTAAAGTTCTCTGTGTTATAAAGTTATATGGGTTTTGATATCATACATATTTCATGATTTCCAATTCTCTCCCCTTTACCATGATAAATAACTGGACCAAAGAAAAAAGAAATAAATCAGATGCATTCATTCTTAACTCACAACATTTATTCATTCATCCATTCTTTAATGGGCATTTCGTGAATGAACTCTAGGCCACGGACTGCTATTTAATAGATTTAACCATTTTCCTGACCCAGGTTAATCTATGTATATTTTTGTGTACCTTTTTTTTCTTCTCTACCCAAGGATGTTGTTGCTTGATGTTACTGGTGAGGGCTGGGATGTTCTCTATTAGATTGGTAGTCCTTGCAACTTATGGGGCTAATACTATGTTGTGTCCACCAAGGCTTATTGATTTATGTGTGTTTTACTGTTTCATTGGTTGTTAAACAATTCTGAAAATCAACCTACAATGTGTATAAACTTGGAATACAACATTTTTATCCTATCAACAAGAAATTTGGAAATTTTGCCCACCCATTTTTTCCTTCATTAGGTAGATAAGCATAATTAAAGCAATAAAGCAATAGCTGTGGTTATGATTACCTAAGGATGCACCTGGACTTCCTTATTTCCTTTCTAAAGTTTTTTTTTGGTGGAAGAACTGTATATTAATTTATGCTGAGGAAGATAAGGTTATGACACCAAATGCTGATGAACAGTGGGCTAATCAAAATGCATATGTTCCTCAAAAATAATCTCTGTTCAAATGCAGCCAATTAGGAAGCTTCTCCAAATAAGCAGTTATTTACACAAATTTTAAATATTGAATGTTTGTTTCATGAACAGAAATGCAATCAACACTCTGGCATCTTTCCAGTGAGTCAGAAATTTGTCATTCTATCCAAATTAGAAATGATGCTAAGCTGTTCCCAAGGTATGCTACCCAGAGACAGTTTCACATATTTAATGTGTATTAGCCTTTTAAGGTGAGCATCTTGAATCAATCATTAATAAAAGGAGTAAAGCTCCCTTTCTTAATCAGGAAGTGTTTGACAAAATACTTTACCTGGGCATTGATGGAAAAGTCTAATTTTGGTCATGTCTTGGAAACCAATACTTGTTTCACAGTGAATTGTGAGGAAAATAATTGATTATGATAAAATGGGAAGATCATTGGAAGTCAAGAATCTGTTTGAAGTTGCCACTCTCCATTACTTTAGGAAAATTCTTTAGTACGCTCTTTAGACCTCAGAATCTACAATAAATAAATAAATAAGTAAAGATTATTCTAAAAGTCTAAAAGTTTCATTTGTATGGAATCATACTCATCTACTTATTCTATCGTTATTCCAGCAGCTTAATTCTCTATGATATGACTTATGTTGCCAGGGTAGGTAATACGATCTATGTGTGTCGGGGGGAAAAGTATTCTCTTCTATTATTTTTTTATTAATTTCACTTATTCCAAAAATAGTTATTGAATTTCTTCTAAGTAACAGCACATATTAGATGCTGTGGAATGCAAAGACCATTCTTTTACAAAAGAAGTCAGTCACAACTTTGGGAAAATCAATATTAGTAATACTAGTATTAGTCAATCTCACATAATGTTCTCTGACTATGTGCGGAATTCCTAAATAGGCCAAAGTAAAAAAAAAAAAATTGTGAGATAAAAAACCTCTGAAGACTCTAATTATGTAAACAAAGTTTAAATTTGCCAGCTTTTATATAAGAGGTGAAAATAATAAAATTAATTTTCTAATGTCACACGCATTCAATCATACACACACACATACACACACACACACACACACCCCCTCACGCACACACCCTCCAAAAAAACATTCAAAGGTCAGGTACCTATGTAGGAGAGGAGCAGTCATTCTCTCCTTATTGAGTTCTTAGCTGGAACTTCCTGTAATAAAAAAACAGATTAACAATAGAAAAAAACCCAGAAGTTTAATAACATGTACCTCCTGTAAACGTGAGTGATAACCTAGAGAAATGAGTAATTTCTAGACTAGATCTCAGAGTTGTCTTAGACTTCAGGGTTAAATACCATCATTCTCTGAAACAAAGAAGTATGCACAGAAAGTTCAGGTTAAGACCCCAGAAAAGCACCATCATAAAACAAACAAAAAAGGCTTGTTATGCAGATTTAAGACAATGCCTTTTCCGTTGATTAAGAATTTCTAGTGATTTAGAGTTAGCCTTCTCTTCTGGGTACAAAGAAAGAGAGACATCCTCACAAATTGAGATTTCTTTAATATATATTTCTTTTACAAAAGGGTACGTTTTCAAAGCTTCACCTATATCTGCAGTTTCTCAAAATAACCAGCCCAAATTATCCTTATACCAAGGAGGCCTATTTGAGGTGGCACATTTAGGTTTCCTACAGTCACATTTTGGGGTATTCTGAGCCCCATCTCCTATATTTGTCATGCAGTGTACTGTTTCCATGAAAATTATCTCACTTTTTATCCCCCTTAATTTATATTGCGATAACTGAAATCTTTAGAGTTTGAACTAAAGCCAGTCATTCCTCAAAGACTAAATTATTTTCTCCCTATTACAAAAAATAAAACAAATAAATGAATAAAACCCTCTAAAGCAAGTTTTTCATTCAGAAATGAAGAAAGAGGACGGGAGCCAAAAGAGTTTTTTGACGCAGTAGCAGCCACTTGATTGGAGGAGGGGAAAATGTATTCCCTTTGAAGCAGGATTTGGGGCCAATATAATAGAACAGGTTAGAGAATATTAGAATTCTTAAAGCAATCTCTTACACATAGCAGTGAAAGGTCAACTGTGGGCTTTCATGCAAAGAATATGAATTCAATCCTCAAAGCTCTGAGCTGGTATTACCATTAAGGAGCTATGGAAAACAGCAATTGATTTCTTCTCTTCCTTTTTCATAACCAGGACACATATTCACACTCAATGGAACGAGACTACTATCTTGTATTTTCTTAGTGCCCATCTCTCAGCTTCATTATAGGTTTTAAAAATTATAACTAGTCCTGTTCCTTTCTCTGGGATTAAGGGTTCCGTATCATCCTGAATCCACAAATGAGTTAGCAGACACAGCCTGGACTTCTGTGACATCTGAATAAAGGCTAAGCAACTGGAGCAGCTATGAGCATGTTGATCAGTGGCTCTGACGTCAGGCAGATCTGAGCTTGAATCCAGGCTCTTCAATGTGAAGTGAGTTTCTAAACGTGTTTGTGCCTTGCCTTCCATATCTTTAAATGGAATAATAATAGAACATACTTCCTAGGGTTATTGTGAAGATTGAATTAACAATTGTGAAGTGCTTGGCACATTTCTGGTTTACAGTGCAAATTTAATGGGGGTTAGTATGTAATAATCATTACAATAATAAAAATAATTTGGTAGCAAACATCCATTTTTCTAATTAAAGGCATTACTCTAGTCAGAATACTTGCTACTTTACAGACATGCCTGTTATATATAAATGTTATATATAAATATAAATTATTTGGTGTGAAAAAGTACATATTCTCTCCTCACACCCAAAACATTAATTATAAAAAGTAATTAATTACTATGGAATTCTTACTGAACCACATCATAACATGCCCATTATCATCACCTAATGTTTTAAAAATGACTTTTGTTAAGATAAATGTGGTATTCAATTAGCAATTCATTTTCAACCTTTTAATGAACCATTGAGAATGGTTAATAAGAAGCTTTCTTTTATTTCACATTTTTTTTCCCTCTTATATAAGCTTCCAAAACCTCCTCTTCTAGAAAAACTCTAGAAATGTAAATTTTAATAACTGGCAAATCAATGAAGGAATTATATGTCAAATGCTGTATATCTATTTTATTCATGTTTTTAATTTTTTAAATTTACTGATACTAAGAATTTATAGGTATTTTTACTACTTTCATATTTACTATGTACTCTAAATATATATTAAGATTGTGTAATTATTTCAGAGACTAAATGTCATCTTAATTTACCTCCAGGGCTATTTGATTAGCAAAAGTATCCTGCCATTCCACAAAAGGCCAAGAAACAGTATGTGCTTACGGTGTATCTAATGGTATGAGATAGAAAAAGAGAGGCAGAGAGAAAGACACACACATACACACACACAAACACAGAAACACTGACTTTTTCCTTTAATTATTCTCAAGTAGTCTGAACTAGGTAACCCTCTATAGCAAGTTGTGATTATCACTTTATCACAATTTATGGTTTTTACCTCTTTACATGCAAATCTCACCCTCGCCCACTAGACTGTAAACTTCTGAAGGTAAGAACCAGTAAGAAATTGACTTTAGAAGTTGTTCAAGAAGAGATTCTTGATTGTACAAACACTTAATGGTTAGTTGGATGAATGTATGGTTTGATGGGTAGATTCGGTGGATGAGGCAGCATGATACAATGAAAAGCATGCCCTCATTTTGCCATTACCTAGTCCTCAGATTTTATAAAAATCATGAAATTAGTAAACATCAGTTGCCTCTTCTGCAGAATGGTAAGTTTGGGTTATGTGATACTTTTCCTACTAGTCTGAGACCTTATTCTCCGACTTTCTGGTGCATATAGCTGGACTCATTAAGCTCCATCTCAGAAGATAGAATAGGCCTAGCTCATGCTGGGTAATATCAAGGACCACTGGGTTAGGGTTCTTTTACTAAAAGTTAGTCCTCATTATCCAAATAGTTCTAACCTCAGTTTTTAAGTTCTGCCAAAGATTCTTAAAGAAACTTTTCTTTTTTTCTCTTTGAATCTCCTGACTTTACCCACATTTTGGCTTTTATATTCATCTGCCTGGGATTTCTACCTTTACACTTCAGTTTATGTTTGTGTGTTTTGCTGATGGCATTTATACCCCACCTGCCTCATTCTTCTTCTCCTAATAAGGGGAACAGAATATACCCTGGGGACCGTCATTAGAACCTTAGAGGGAAAGGAGATGGGATGTCTACATCATTTCCTGGAAAGAAAAATGAAGCAAGGAATGTGATATGTAATTTAGTTTGATGACCTTGTAAAATGTGAGCATTCAGGAAATAATGGTATATTATCTGATTTAAATTTTGGTAAACCTCTCTTAAAATTATAAAATTTTGAATCAAAAGCCAGGTAATATGATAATTTAAAAGTGTTTTAGAAATATAGGGTATTTAGATGAAGGAACGAAGGAGTAACTAGAGAAGCCTCACTCCTGGCCATTGAACTATTGTTATAAAATCTCTTATATGACCTATAATAATACAAAAATATATTTTTAGCCACAAATTCAACCTGAATTCCCTGTTGTCCCCCTCCCCAAGTTCATGAGGCTGAGGTATTTTTGACCACCAAGGCAGAGTTGACCAATGTCCAAAGCACATGGTCAATTTTCTAAGGCTATTGTACCAGTTTTATAATAAAGTAAGAAGAGTTATGATTAAATTAAAATAATCCCTAGTTTCAATCTAGTTCCTGAAATCTTTCTAACAAAAATCATGGGGGAAAAGTACTTAGTGAGAAAGACTGGATGACAAATAATGATTTCTCCTGATTATAAGCCTACTAAATCAAGAGATTTAGCAGTATCTCATTGTCATGCTCCTGTCTCATTTCTCAAAAGTGACTACATCAGCAGGTCATTATCTAAGTTTTTTGAGCAACTGGGTTTTTAATCCTGAAATCAGAGTTTACATCCTCATTACTGGATACATCCTGTCCAGTAGCTCTTATACCTTCCATTATCCTAGAATGTAACCAAATTCTTACTTTGGTTCTCTTAGATAGGCAATTCAGGTATTTGGTCTTGTGCTATTCGTTATTGGTACTCATGCCCTTCTTGCTTTTTTGCCACGTGTTTTGCCTTTCTTTATTTGAACTTAAATCATTATGTTCTCATATTTGAATTAATTTTCCCATCACTTCACCCTAGCCTGTGCCTTCTGAAGTTCTTTCTGCTACCTTTCTTGTCCGGTGTTTCATGTGCCTGTGATGTAGGTGTATGGCCTGATTTCTTTCTATTGAGGGAAGTCATTTTGAAGTAACAAAGATAAAAAATCAATCCATTCTTTAGCTTGTCCATCCATTCTTCATACATATCTATTTGGTATCCTCTATATGTCAGTCACTGTTTTATTTGGTATTGGAATAATAGAGAAGAACCTGTAGAATGGTATCAGGCATGAATACAAAAATCACAATTATCCATTCATTTATGTAATGCATATTAAATAAGCACCTATTCTGGATTAGACAATATGTTGTTTAGCATTGTGGACACAAAAGTGAATAAAATAGTTTCTTGCTTCAAGGGATTTGTGGGAGCAAGAGATATGAAAATATTAATAGATAATACCATGTGGCATATCTGGTGATACAATTAAAGAGAATAATGTAGAAGCAGGATTTGATAAGAAATTATGTTAGTAAGGTAAGAAGAAGCTTTTATGGTGTATTAAGAAAGTTGGCTTTGAAACAAGATGGTAAGTCATGGCTGTTTACTAACAAGGGAGCTAGGCACAGGTTATTTAAATTCAAATTCCCCCTCCACTGTGTGACCATGAATGTGTGACCTCTTTAAGCATTGGTTGGTGCACCTACAAAATGCAGATAAATATAAAACCTAACTCATAGGGTTGTTGTGAGAAATGAATGAGATAATTCACATACCTGGTACATAGTTTATACTAAATAAGTATTTGTTCACTATTATTCTATAGGTAATGATAGAATTCAAGGTGATTTTAAACAGAGAAATGATGTAGCCAAATCTATTTGAGATAGAGCATCCTAAAAATTGTAAAGAGGATAGTTTTGAAGAACACAAGATAAAACTACTGGCAATGTCTAGCAGGGACTGATGCTCATGGAAGAGACTTAGGCTGGTTTTGGAGTTTATGAATACCCTGGGCTCTAACTATAGTGGGAGTGGGGGAATGGGGGCACCCCTGGATCGATTGGTTGGCCGAAGATGGAATTTCATAGAACAGAAAAAATTAAGGGATAATATCAGACAAAGAAAAACCTATGAAGGAGAGAAAGTAAGAATGGCCAGTGATGTCCTTGGTAATAGGCAGAACCACAACCTGGAAATGGGTGGCAAGAGGAAGGATGACGAAGGATCATGCTGCAGCAGAGGGCTACTTTGGGAGAACTCATGTTCTCAACATATGTTGATTGATAAATTAAGGATGATGCTAAACTCAAACTTACTTTCACAGTGCCATGAGTTTCCAGGAAATAATGAGCTTCACCATATCCTTTTAGTCACAGTAAAATTAAATACTAACTTGATTAATATATTATATTAGTAATATCTTGTTAATATAAGATCTGGTCATGCTATTAGAGAGAAATATAACAAACATTTTTTGCCTTTTTTTAAAGGATTTTGCAGAAAAGGAGAAGTCTACAGCAAAGGCCCTGGAAGACGTAAAGGCAAACTTTTATTGTGAATTATGTGACAAGCAGTATCACAAACACCAGGAGTTTGACAATCATATTAATTCTTATGATCATGCTCATAAGCAGGTAAGCCAAAGTGGGAAAAGTCCTTCATATCCCTGTATGTATACCTTCAGAACAGAACTGTATAAATTTGACCTTGTTTATTGCCATCTAACACTCTAAGGTGAGATCATTTTATGTTTTATTTATTTCTCTGAAAAGTTGTGCTTTCTGTTTAAATGTTAGACAAAATAATTTTCTTCTAGCAGTACCATAAAACTTGAGTTGGACTTAGAGATGATCTAATAGTTGACTGACTTATTTATTTTAGAATTACATACAATTGACCCTTGAACAACATGGAGGTTAGGGGTGCCACCCCACACCCTGCACAGTCAAAAATTTGCATATAACTTTTGACTTCCTCAAAACTTGACTACTAAAAGCCTACTGACCAGAGACCTTACTGATAACATAAACCGAGAATGAACACATAATTTGTATGATATAAATATATTGTATATGGTATTTTTACAATAAAGTAAGCTAGAGAAAAGAAAATGTTACTTAGAAAATCATAAGGAAGATAAAATAAAATATATTTACTATTCATTAAGTGGAAGTGGGTCATCATAAAGTTATTTGTCATCGTTGTCTTCCCATTGAGTAAAATAAGAAAGAGGAGGAAGAAGAGGGGTTGGTCTTGCTGTCTCACGGGTAGCAAAGAAGAAAATTTGCATATAAGTGGACTCATGCAGTTCAAACATATATTGTTCAAGGGTCTACTATATATGGGGAAACTAGAACCCAGTAAAAACAGTGTCATATTCAAAATCACCTAACTAATTAATGGCAGAACTAGAACCCTGGACTAGTACTAGGACAAAATCTATTACAGAATCTGTTATAACCTACTTCTTTCAAGGATTCCAAGGTATAGGAAATGCTAAGTCTTTGGGAAAGTGATTCTCACTAAAAGGTAATATTTTCCTAAGAATACTCTCTTCGTAGTGTCAGAGTTGATACTTAATAAATGAACCATTGCAAATAAACATACAAAAAATCCAAAAAGGCCAAGTCTAGCAGTAGTGGCCGGTGAAAACTTTTCAGTTTATTTTCCCAAAACATCATATGTGTTTCTATATTGTAAGTGTAGGTAAAGTACACATGGCTGTTAATATTCTCTACTTCCATTTGTCTGTGAAAGAAGAGGCTATTGGTCTCATTCTGTTAGGTTTCATCTTTGTTGGTTGAAGTATAGAGATACTGGCAATTTAGGAATTAAGATATTGAAATACCACTGACTGAGAAAGAAATTCCACATGGTCAGAGGATTATTGCTAACAGATGTGAGAAGTTACACATTTCTGACACCAAATAGTCCAGACATGTTGGAATCTATGTGAAAGTGTTTTATAGTCTCTATCTAAAATATTTATTCAGAGTGAAGAAAAATGAATATTTTGTCATATATCAGTAATATCTATTGAGTGCATACTAAATATATGTCCTTGGGAAATACAAGGCTGATGAAGACACAGCTTCTATCCTTAAAGATAAGACATATATATATATATATATGTATATATATATATATATATATATTAGTCTACATTTCTCTCATAAGGCAAGATAATGAGATAAATTGCTTTAGGGACCATGATTCCCATCTTCTAGTATGCATAATAATCACCTAAGAACTTGTTAATAATTCAGATTCCCAGAATCTCTCTCAGATATTCTAATTTAACAATTCTGAAATAAGGACCAGGAGCCTATATTTTAACATGATTTTTAAATGGTAAATTTTCAAACATATATAAAAATGAATCATTCAGCTCATTAAATATGAAATGTCTGATTTTGAATCAAAAGTTTATTATATATCAAACAAAAAGCAGTACAATTAATCAAAGTATGCAACTAAACTATTGACACATTTTGCCATCTTAATGGTAGCTTGCTTATGCTGGCAGTGAAGAAGCCTGGAGAGTGGATGGCGATGGAATCGCGAAAGGCATTTTCCACAGTTTGTTGAGAATGGAATATTTTTCCTTGCAAAAAGTGGTCCAAAGGCTGGAAGAAGTGGTAGCCGGTTGGTGCAAGTTCTGGTGAATACAGTGGATGACAGAGAGTTTCCAAGTCCAGCCTCTCTAGTTTGAGCAGCGTTGTTTGTGCGACATGTGGTCAAACATTGTCTTGCAAGAGGATTGGCCTGTCTCTGTTGACCAATCTCAGCTGCTTCATTGAAAGCATCCACGTCATTTCATCCCATGGGTTGCAGTAGGTGACCACTGTAATCAACTGACCAGGTTTCATGAACTGTAGTGGATAATACCAGCACTGGACCAGCAAACAGACACCATTAGCTTCTTTTGATGATTATTCAGGTTTGGACTGTTTTGGCACATCATCTTTATCCAACCATTTTACCAAAATACTTGTGATTGTCAAAAAGAATCCATTTTAAATCACACGTAACAATGTGGTGTAGAAATGGTTTGCCTTTATGTCGTGACACCAAAGAAAGGCAAGCTTCGAGACGATTTCTCTTCTGATGCCCATTTAATTCATGCAGAACCAATCTATCCAGCTTCTTTATCTTGTTGATTTGTTTCAAATGTCCAATATTGTTGAAATAGTGACATCAAACCTTGCTGCTAATTCATGCATAGTTTGAGATAGATTCACTCTCACTACAGCTTTCAGCTCATCATTATCCACCTTGGTCTCAAGTCACCCAGGTGGTTCATTTTCAAGATTAAAATTACCAGAATGGAACTTCTCAAACTATCGATATACTGTGTCCATTAGCCATATCCTTCCTAAACACTTCGGTGATATTTCAAGCTGTCTGTGCAGCATTGGTTCCATGACTGAACTCATATTTAAAAATAACATGAATTTTTTACTTATCCATGGCTTCACAAAAATTGCTCTAAAAATTTTTTTGAAAGATAATCATAAGCCAAACCATGTGATTGATAGAATGGGGATGTACCTTCACAATGAAAATAAAACAAAAAGTGTCAAAGTGCAATATCAGAGATCTCAACTGTCAAACTTAGTACTTGAGGAAGTTGGACCTTTCATACTTAATAACCTAAATGTGTGGCTAGCACCCAACTTCAACAGTAATCTTGTTTCATTTATACCACCACCACTTATCCACACCTCCACCACTGCTACATTATTTTGAAGCAAATTCCAGACATGTCATTTCATCTAAAAGTATTTCAAGATGTATAATGATGCTTTAAAATTGATGCCTTAACCATTACCATAGCTAAAAAATTAACAGTAATTACTTAATATCTAGTGGTCTTGTTTCCCTAGTTGTCTCATAAAAGATTTGTAAATTTGGGTTCTTTGAAATCAGGATCCCAAAATATCCATACTTTTGGTTGACATGTCTTTAAGGTTTTTTTTGATACATTTTAATCTATACATTTTCCATCCCTTTTCAAATTTTACTCCTTGCAGTCTGTTTCCCACATTTGGAATTTTGCAGAATTTCACCCAGAATTGTCTTTTCACACTTTCCTTGGTCTTCTGTATTTCCTTTGAATTGTTTTCTATAGAAAGAGATCCAGTCAAGTTTAGATTTATATTTTTTCTTGGTAAGAATATATTAGAGAATATATTGTGTTCTTCCATAGGGAAGCATATGATGCCTGGCTGTCTCTCTTTTGGTAACCTTAAATTTGATCAGTGGGTTTAGGTAATATTGTCTTGATCTGTCCACCATTAAATATCCCACCAGCTTTTTTCCACTAATGCTTTTTGTAGCCATAGATGATCATTTGGCTTAAATCCATTACTTAATTTGTAGTTGTAAAATGACGATTCTATCATCCCTTTTGCATTTATTAGATAGATTATGTCTATAAAGAGAGAATTCTCATAAGCATTGCCCTTTATGAAATTTTATGCAGGTGGTCTTTAGGCTGCATATTAAGAAAAAAATTACTCTGAGGATTTGGAGAAATAAAAGACCAGGCGAGGTCTCATGGAATAGTGGTGTTTAATCTGTGTTTTACACATGCATAAGTAGATGTAATAATAGAGGCTACATGGGATAGCATTCTTGACAGTGGAAATACAGTATAAGAAGTTAAGGTGAGGAAATGGAGGAACACAAGGCATCCTTTAGGATCTGTAGGAAGTACTGGACTACCAGGGGTGAATCTCCTACAGGTCTGCATGCCACAGCTTCCCTTGTACTGTGGAATTCTGCCTAATCAATTTCTTTTTTAAAAAGTACTTTCTTCAATCTTATTTCCATTGGCTCCCCAACATGTTGATAAAACAATCCTTCTCAATCTTCTATTCCATCTACATGTCAATTTCTTGTTTGTTTTTAGACTTACTGTCATTCTAACTTTCCCGTGCATGCTCCTTCATCAAACTATGATTGAATTTCTATTGTGTGCTACTGTGCTAGTTGTAGAAAATGAACAAATTTGGTCCGTACCTTCAGGAAGCTCATCATCTAATCGAGCAGACAGCCAAGTCAATGGACCTTATGATATATTGATTTAAATGTTGCAGGAATTATATACTTCAGATACTTAAAAGAAAGCATACAAAACCAGTTTCAGAAAGAAGAGAACACAAGCGAGCTGGATTTCTTAAAGAATGAATATAAGCTAATCATATAGTCAAGAATAGTATTATAAGTCCTATATGATAGAAAACATATATCAAGGCATGGGGGCAGTTACAAAGCATGATCCATGAAGGAGCTGCAAGCAGGTCACTATGGCTGCTAAAGACATCATCACTTTCTTAGGGATCTCTTCAGAAATCTTTGAAACGGCAACTCACTTCCCTAATTCTCTTTTGCAGTGTATTTTGCTCTCATTCTTCATTTTGCATTCACATTTCCACCATTCATAATTAATCTCTTTCCTGAATCATTGCTGGGTCTTCTAACTGGACTCCCTGCGTACCTCTGGTATTTTCCCTCCTCCACACCAATTTACCCACTTACGGTCAGATAAATCTTTCCAGACTAACATATTTATACTATCATTCCCATCTTAGGAAATCTTCAATTGTTGACAGCTGACTATTAAACGGGTCTGAACTTCTTCACCTGTCATTCAAAACCTCCACAATCTGGCTTTTGCCTCCATTTCCAGATTTATCTCCTGCAACTCCAGAATTTCCCTACACTTTCACAAAAGATGTCTTATGTTTTCCCAAATGCTCATCTTGGCTCATAATCTCCCCTCTGCCTGGGATGTCCTCTCATCTTGTGGTTGTATTTCAACATGCACTTCTGCATATTTAATGCATAGATTGACAACTTGTATGTGGATAGCAAGGAAGCTGAGATTTCATGGTAAACTAATTTACCAAAGCATTTTTCAAACTGTATTTCTTTTGCTCAAAATCTATTAATATTTTGGGAAATTTTTGTACATGCTGCCCACTTTGGGAAACACTGGAATAATTCAATTTGCTGTAGACCTTGTTAGACTGTTTTCTTGGATAATGTTGAAATATTTCCATTTAAAGATTTATTTTGGCACAAAATATTTTGAAAATTACCTCAATTTTATATGAAGCTGTGTTTAAAATTACCCTTTTAAATGAGACTGAATTTTATGCATAGAAATAGGAAGTATGCTCTAAAATAAAACATGCAATATATGTATATATTTTAAAATTTCAAAGCTAAATACATACATTTAGATCTTGCTTCATTAAGGATCTTCTTGATTGTGATGAATATTCTAGGAATATACTTAACCAAGGAGGTAAAAGATCTCTACAAAGGGAACTATAAAATACTGAGAAAAGAAATCGCAGATAATACAAACAAATTGAAAAACATATCATACTCATGGATCAGTGAAATCAACATTGTTAAAATATCCATACTACCCAAAGTGATTTGCAGATTCAATGCAATCACCATCAAAATACCAACATCATATATCACAGATCTAGAAAAAATAATTCTACGCCTTGTATAGAACCAGAAAAGAGCCCAAATAGCCAAAGCAATCTTAAGCACAAAGAACAAATCTGGAGGCATCACATCAACTTGACTATTATTGGTGTATAGGAATGCTACTGATTTGTGTACATTGATTTTTGTACCCCTAGACTTTGCTGAATTTTTTTTTATCAATTCCAGGAATCTCATGGTAGAATCTTTGGGGTTTTCTAGATATACTATTATATAATTAGCAAAAAGTGACAGTTTGACTTCCTCTTTCCCAATTTGGATACCCTTAATTTCTTTCTCTTGCCTAATTGCTACCAGCAATATGTTGAATAGAAGTGGTGTCAATGGGTATCCTTAGTGGGAATGTTTTCAGCTTCATCAGGGAAATGCAAATTAAAAGCACAATGGGATATCACCTTAACCTTGTTAGAATGGCTTTTATTAAAAAGTCCAAAAATAATAGATGCTGGCATGGATGCAGAAAGAAAGGAATGCTTCTACACTGATGATGGGACTGCAACTTAGTACAACTTCTATGGAAAACAGTATGGAGATACCTCAAAGAACCAAAAGTAGGCCTACCATTTGATCCAGAAATCCTACTAGTGGGTATTTACCAAAGGAAAAGAAGTCATTCTATAAAAAGGACACCTGCACTCAAATGTTTATTGTAGCACAATTCATAAATGTGAAGATGTGGAATCAACCCAAGTGCCTGTCAATTCACAAGTGCATTAACAAAATGTGGTATATGTATGCTATGGAATACTACTCAGCCATGAAGATAGATGACTTAATGCCTTCTGCAACAATTTGGATAGAACTGGAGACCATTATCCTAAATAAAGTATCTAAAGAATGGAAAAACAAACAGCATATGTACTTGCTATTAAACTGGAACTAACTGATGAGCACATATGTGCATAGAGGGATGTAAAACCTAATGGAAATCAATCAGAGGGGAGGGGGGTTAAAACCTACCTAATGGGCACAATGAACACTATCTGGGTGATGGGCACACTTTTAACCATGACTCAAGCATTACAAAAGTGATCCACGTAACAAAAAAAAAACCAAAAGCAGCATCATGTGTTTATTTTATTGCAAAGATTATATTATTCATAGTTCTCTTGTAATACTAGGCAAATAAGATGATACATAACTTTAAAAATAAAGTAAAACAGTCTGTGATTCATAGTTTCTATTGGGCACTTAAGAATATTTTTCTATAATTTGAAAAAAAATTAAGACTTTTTCTTAGGTAGCGTTTATGAAGAAAGACAACTTATCGGTAACAATGCTGATTTTTTTTTATATTTCTTCAATGAGGAAAAATAATAAATTTCTATCTTTGACAACCCCATTCTATTTATAGTTCACATTTTTAGAAACAACTCAATTATCTTAGCTATTGTCTTGAACTTCTTATAATTCTGTGTAAATGTTGAGCATTATTTCTAAAGGAATTTGAATGGGTATACAAATTACAATCACTTGGATAAAGACAACACTGTAACCATTAATATAGGTAACATGTCAATAACAATTAATTCCTTGTGAGACTACCTACAGTTCTTATTCCTTTTCTCAAGACTGTTAGCTACAAATGTATTACTGGAATGAATAATACGCATTCTCAGATGCACAGAATTCTCTCTTGCCCCAGAGACATTCTGACTCATCTCAATTTAGAACAAACAAATGAGCTTGATCCCTATACAATTAACCCATAAAAATATCTTCAATAATAAAAAACAAATCCACTTTCAAATCCTCCATATGTGACGTTTAATCCTCCTAATCTCCCTTTACTTCACAATAGGATTTATTTTCACTCAGAAGGAGCTGTTCACTTGTCAAGCCTAGATCTGAACTCCTACTAATTCATTCTTAAAATATTTTTTAGGATTCACTTGTTCTACTTGCTCCAGATAACATCAAAATAGCACTGTCTTTGTTGTCTTGACTCCAAGAAGAAAAGACCTCCAAAACTACTAAATTTCAATTTCAATCTAATTACCTCTTTCTTTGTTTCTACTATTTGATTTATATTTTACACAAATACTGCTCAAATAATAGATAGCATATTTAAGTTACTAGTCCTCTGAATGTGGCAACAAAATGTCAAAGTCTAGATGATTTGTAGGTTCAGCAAGATTAAAGAAATAATGATTGGAGTGTCTGGACTAAATACTCCCGGAACCATAAAATAATACTGCCTCCTGCTGTGTTTTGCATTCTGTAAACCCAGATTTCTGATTGTGTGTGTGTGCATGTGTGTTTTTCTGGAATCACCCAGCAGTGCTTGCTACCTCTATTAGAAGAGAAGTAGAAAACAAAAGAACCAAAGCTAATCTTAGGTTCATACTCATATTAAACTCTCCCCAAAATCAGCCTTACTACTTTTTTATACTGATCCTGCAATTTTGCTAAGCTTGGTTGTTAGTTCTATCACTATTTTGCTAGATTCCTTAGGATTTTCTATATATAAAGAGATGTTATCTGCAAATGAAGCTAGTTTTACTTCTTTATTTCTGAGCTATATACCTGTAATTATTTGTGGTGTTGTTTCTTGCACAGGATTCCAATGTGGTGTTGAATAGAGGAGGTAGAAATGGTCACTTTTTAGTTGTTCTGGGTCTTAGGTAGATATTAATAGAATTCATTCTTTTGACACTGAGTATGATGTTAGTTATAGGGTTTTTATTAGATGTCCTTTATGAGGCTGGAGACAATTTTTGTTGTACTCATAGTTTATTGAGAAATTGTTTTATTTTTTTAAATCATAAATAAGATTGTTTTGTCAGGTTCTTTTTTTGCCTCTATGGAGATAAATATACGGTTCTTAACCTTTATTTTTATTAATGTGCTGTACTACATAATTATAATAAATCAACCTTGCATTCCTGGGATAAATCCCACTTACTCATTGTGTGTAATATCTTTCCATAGCTCACTTTCTTGAGGTGTGTTTGTGTGGCTCCAGTTCCAGTTAAAATGAATGGGAAGTTTTTTTTACTCTTCCAATTTCTGAAAGAGTTTCTGTAGAGTTTGTATTATTTATTCACTATATGTTTGATAGAATTTACCATCAAAGCCATTTTTCATTATTCATTCAGTTTCTTTACTTAATAAAAGTTTATTCAGATTTTTCTGTTTCTTGATTCAATTTTGGTCATTTCTGTCTTTGTAGATATTTGTCCACTTCGTGTATGTTGTCAATTTGTTGGCATAAAATTATATACTTTATTTTCTTATAATACTTTTAATATACTCTATTTAACATATTTTATTTTATTTGTTTTTGGTGACTTATGTCTTCTCTTTTTGGTAGGTCTAGCTAAAGGTTTATCAACTTTGTTGACCTCTATAATTAACTTTGTTTTATTGTTTTCTACTTTTAAAAAGAATTTACATATTATTCATTTCTGGCTTTGGTTCTATTTGTAATATACTTCTTTCTTATAACTTTGTGATTGACTTGCTCACTCTTTATAAAAGTTTTTTTACCAATCCGGAACCCTTAAAATAACTATAACAATCAACAAAATTATTCCAGGGTATGCAGACATGTGGCTGTCTGACTGACTCAGAAAGTAATTCTGAACAGAAAAATAAATGCATAGTATATATTTCATGAAATCCTCTTCTGATAAATACTACACCACCACAAATTTGAGATTTTCCTGTAAAGTATTGATTATAGCCATTTTGTTTGCAGTTTAAAGGCATTCTCATGTGCTTTGGTCTTATTATGAAAGAAATGAAGGCTAAATTAAGTCCACCTCAATGTGGAGATCAGTTTCAATTTGAGGAGGGGTGGGGGAACAGTGAAAAACGAGCCAAGGTTTTCCTTAAGAAGCAGTTTTGTATGTACTCCAATGCACAGAGTAAAAGCCTCAGCATTTCACACAATGAAGTATGAATCTACTAATTTTAGAAATAAGGTAATATCTGTTTGTAAAAAGTGAACAGAATCTTCAATTTAGCCATAATGCCATCTAAGTAAATAACCATTACAATTTTTAACTCAATGTAACTGTTTGTCTTATACCCCAAGATAAACTTAGATACTATAATGAGCTTGTTCTCAAAATAAAATTAATAAATATTAGTCAATTGATTGTTGAAATATATAAATTTAAAATGGTATTGTTTCTTTGGAATTATCATTGTCTGGTATTCCCTCTTATTTTCTTTTTTGTGTGTGGTAAAATTGATTTTCTTTTGTAATGCTCAGCCAAATGGGAGGAAGTATATTGAGTGGACTACTGATCAATGCCCAGAGTAGTTAAGGACTCTTGGAATCAAACTAGGCTCTAACCCTAAATCTAATAATCTATTTAACCTCTTGGATTACTAATGATACCTAATTTAGAAGTTTCCCAGGAAATTACATGCCATCTGTGATGGTTAATTTTAGATGTTAATTTGACTAGATTGAAGGGTGCCTAGATGGCTGGTGAAGCATTGTTTCTGGGTATGTCTATGAGGGCATTTCTAGGGGAAATTGGCATGGCATGGGGGCCTAGTTGGGAACAAAGAGGTAAAAAGGGAAATTCATATTCTCTCTCTCTGTGTCTCTCTCTCCTCTCTCTCCCTCTTTTCTCCTCTTCCTTTCTTTTCCCTTCTCCCCCACTTTCTCCTCCTGCCCTTGGACATCAGACTCCAGATCTTTGGCTTTTGGACTGTGGAACTTGCACCAGCAGCTTCTTAGGGGCTCTCAGGTGTTCAGCCTAGGATGGGGTGGGGGTGGGGAGGGTGGCATCATTGTCTTCCCTCGTTCTTAGGCTTTCAGACTTGGATTGAGCCATGTTTCTGGCTTCTCTAGTTCTCCAGCTTACAGATGCCCTATCATGGAACTTCTCTGCTTCTAGGATCATGTGAGTCAGTTCCCCTAATAAATCCTCTCTCATATGTTGTTGGTTCTGTCTCTCTGGAGAACCTTGACTAATACACAATCGTAAAATTTCTCAATGCATTGCTTGATCCTGTAAATACATCTATAATAAAAATTTTGAAAATCTGAGTGTAATGGAATCCTTTTCTTCTTATTTTCTATGAGCGTGTCTGCCAGTTTTCCAGTTTATCCAATATAATCAAATGATGAACCTAAAAAATAAAAAGATAATCAAATTTCTTCATTCAACTAGAAATTTGTAGTTTGTCAGGAAAAATATAGAAGGGTCTGACTCTTAAAGAATCTTGGTGCATAAAACCTTTATAAGCATTAGCAGACACAGAGGTATATTGTTCTATATATACCCCTATGTTGTGTTTTCACAGCTTATATGATAGTCAAGTCTACTATAAAGTCAAAAGCTAAAGGACAGTTAATGGAAAGAGATTTTCCCACAAAGTATAGGTGATAAATATGGACTAAATCCATATAAAAAGTCTGAGTGCTCCTTAGACTTTATGGAAGCCAATATGTTTAATGCATAATTAAGGAAACTGGAATGCATTTGAGATTCAATATTGAGTATCTAATGTGAATAAAATTTGAGCAGCATAAAAGCTATTCTTTACAAAAACATTCTGGATATAGGTATATAATTTTTAAACATAACCTAATTGACCATAATATTAGCAGATATGGTCACTGCTTCTTTAGGACAGTTTTTCTTGTATAGGGAAAACCTGATGACTATCTTGATTTAGGCCAGAATAGTTTTCTGAAGAATGAAACAATTGGCTAAACTTAAATGAAATGGTTTTATTTTAAAGCTGTCTACAATGTCTTTGTCATCAAAACAGATGTTTAGAAATAGATATTAAATAAACATTTATTAAAAAGTAAAGTCTGCTAACATTAAAAGAAAAAAGTAAAAAAGAAAGTTTTTAAAATATTTTGAATCAAAACCACTCTTCAAAACCACTTCTTTATGAATGTTTAATTGGGAAACGTGTGTATTTTCAAAGCCAACACCCAAGTTTTTGCAGCTTCTCCAATATACATCAACTTATAAAGTTCAATGGGTTTAATTACATTTGTCAATGGCCTCAGCAGATAAATTCTTATTGTTATGCAGACTTTAAATTTGATTAAATTCAACCAATGTTTATTTAGCCCCTATCATTTGCAGAGATCTTCCAAAAGTGATTCAAGAGGAAAATTGAAGTAAGATAGACATGTATCTAGTCTTCAGGAATCTTATTTGTGCATGGTGACCAGCTATCCCAGTTTCATTTTTGAAGCCAGTAAGTCTTAAGCAAATGTAATGGTGCCTAGAGAGGTGAAGTGAGAAAAGGAGAGAAAGTAAGACAAACAGAAACATAAATCTAATATATTAAGCCAGTTGTTATGAAAATTATAAAATTGCCCATGGTGATTAAAAGAAGGGAAAACAAGATCAATATGCAATTCACTAATGTATAACAAAGGTCTATTCATATAAAGAGAGAAGAATTAATAATCAAAATAATTAAAAGTGAAACTTTCCAATTTATCTAATATATATGTAAAATTTACCTATTTATAGAAATTATAAATTATACATAAAATTAAAAATTTATATTTCACTATATTAATTTCTTGGTAAAATACAAGATTTTTTAGGATTCTAAATTATAATATTCATATTTATGAGAATAAAGTATAAATAACCATATATAATTTTAGTTTTATAAAATTATGTTCTTAGATTTCAGAGTTGGTTCTATAAGGCAATGAATATGGTTCATATTACCATGTATTTTTTTGCAGCTTCTTCAACATATTCTGATCTGTAATTTTAGAATCTTATAGTCTCATTTTTAGGTTTAGAATATTGTTTTCTAATTAATATAATTTTAAAAATTTAAATCTATTTTTCAGATTTTGCATGCTAAACATTAGGAAGGACTTTTACATTGCCAATAACATAAAGGTAGTATGGAAAAGTGAGCAGAATAGCAGATCTGAAGTCTAAAGCTGCAAATTCATCAGTAATAAGCTGTTAGATATTAGAAATGTATAGTTTTCCTTAGTTTTAATTTTTCATCTGTAAATTATGACAATAATTCCTACCTTATAAGGAAAAATTAATTGTGAAAAAACTTAGAAGAGCTCTAAAAATATAAAGCATTATGTAAACATGTCTAACAATATTTATAGCTCAATATGTATACGGACCTTGTAATTTTCAAAATGTATACATATATATTTAGTTGGTTAGAAGAAAATGTGCTTATAGTTGACTCATGACTGTGGAAGTAGCTGCCTGATATAGTAAAAGGGTCATGCTTCCAGTCAGAAGACTTAGAGTTGAGCCCTGGCTCAATCTCTTTTTAGTTTTCGGATTTCAGTCACATCATTCAAGGTTACTGAACTCTTTCAGTTTCCTCAGATGTAAAGCAGGGCTTATAGATCTGCCCCATCCATCTAAAAAGGTGGATGTGATAATGATGATGAGTTCAGATAATGAGTGTTGAAGTACTCCATAACTTGTTTTTTCTCATCTTGATTTTCTAAATAAATCCATTTGTATAGTATTCTATCTCTAGGTAGGGATAGGTACAGGAATAAAAGCAATTCAGAGAAACTGTGGTGAGGTAGTTAATGGTTTCCAAGCCCGAGTCAGAACTGTGAGTCTCAGGTACTCAGCTGGACAAGCTACAGAGAAACTGGACCACAAGAACTGCCTACCATGAAGTTTCCTATTCAGCGTGTGCTGATCACTGCCAGCACCCTACTACATGCTATGGGGAAATTACACACCAAAGAGCCATGCTATACAATTGCTGCTCTCAAGGCACTTACAATCCAGATGGAGAGATGATAAATAAACACACACACACACACACACACACACACACACACACACAAACCCTGTAATAAGAACTGGTTTTCAAGTTTCACAAAGAATGAACTATTAATTGACAAATGATGAGTTGAAAAAACAGTTGGCTCCTCTCACTACTAGAGACCTGAGTGATCTATCTGCAGAGGAGAAGTAATCAAGTGGGGAAAAAAAGATTCAAGATGCAAGGATGATTGTGGGTGAGGAGAGTGGGGATAATAGAGCAAGAAGTGTTCAATAGCAAAGTGGAATTAGATTAAAGCACAAATAAAGCAGGTTTGTAAAGGAGGTGGGGGCAGAACTCTGAGAATAGGACATTAACGAAAGGATGCTTACAGAAATGCATATTTGGAAATGGAGAAGAGGAAGATGAAGAAGCATGTCTTATCTTGAATTTAGAAGTCATGTAATGAACATTCATGCCTAAATCATAAAACTAGTAGTTTTCCAAACAGAGTGTTATGATCCACAAGTGGGTCATGACTCATTACTGGGCCATAAAATCATTTCAGTGGGTTGCAACTAGTATGTTCAAAACTAAAACAGAATAAAACAGAAAATATTTGAGCCTATTGTATTTTGTAAGAGCAAGTTTTGTTTCATGAAATTTTGTTGCAGTTAAATATATATGTATGAGTATCTTGGGTCATGAAATAAAATAGATTTTTTTTTCCTGTGGGATATAGTAAAAAAAATTTCAAAACCCACTGAACTGAAGAATGTCTATAAACTGAACAAAAATGTTGCCAAGAGGCAAATAGAGCTTGTACCTAGCATGCTTGTTTATATTTGTGCTAGTCAATACAATGCCCTGCCTTTCTCCAGCGGTTTTCAGGAGGGCAGAAGCACACATAGAAAAATGAGTTAATGATGTTATCAAAGGTTAGAAATTGAACCCAGTGGATTCATGTTGTTAGAAAAGTGAATATGTCCTAGTTGTTGTTGAAGCTAGGTTCGAGGTAGCAGACCTCACTTTCTAGACTAGAGCAGGGTGATTGATCATCCATCAATCATTAAAGCTTCAGTTGTTGGAAGTATATTTTCCATTGAGCCTCCAGTCTACCTTCTTTAATGTCTACTTGTAATATCTATGGTGCTGTCTTCTGGTGCCACACCATACATCTAATCATTTCTCTGTAATAGAAATTTTACATATTAAAAAACAGCTATTGTCATTTGGGTCCATTTGGATCTAAATGTAAGGCCCAAATCAGAGAGCCTCCGAGGCCCAGAAACTGGTAAGGGTGGGTCCAAAATATTAGCTGAAGCTGTAAGCATGATTAGGGGCGTGTTTGTGCAGGACGCAGTATAGTGGATCTGAGGATGCTCTAGGTGGATGGGACAAGTGTGTGGATCAGCACGGGCCAGAAAGTGAGAATAATTGCAAATCATGAAATGAGGTGGAAAGCACAGCATCATTGTCTGAACTCTTCCCCCTCTCTTTGAATTGGCAATGTGCCTTGAGAGAGGGGCTGGCACACCAGAGGTTACGAGCATGACCTTCTTATAGCTTTATTACTACTTCATCTTCAGCTTTTTTTTCACGTCAACGTTTTCAGCCCTTCTCATATCCTTAGAAAAGCACAGCCCTTCAACATTTCTTTCCTAAATCCGACTTTCTATCCATAATACCTTCAAGGCATATATCACTGGCTGGTTTCCTTCATGAACATGTAAGGTACTTGGCTGAATTTCCAAGTAAGCCCTTTAAAAGTATTCTAAAATGTAAACTGTTTTTGAATGACTGATACTGTGGTTGGTAATAGTGATAAACCCATTTATATATAAAGGTTCCTATACACAGATCAGTTTATCTATACCTATACATACACTGACATGTGAAAAAGAAGTTTTGCTTATGCTTTTACTTAATTTTAAACAACTTGGAGTTTGTATCTATTTATTTTATGTCTTACATATGGAACTTAACATGTTGACATTCTTATTCAGGTAGTTTTGAAAATGTTATCAAAAACATTCAGTGTTTCATTAAAATAATTTTTATTACACACAATTTCTTGTTATTCACTTGAGTGTTTAATATTAGACAAATACATTCTCATATTGGATCCTGTTTCAGTCTTCTACATGTGGCTATCCAGTTTTCCCAGCACCATTTATTGCATAAGGATTCTTTTCCCCAGTGTATGTTTTTGTCTGCTTTATCAAAGATTAGATGGCTATATGAGGCTGGTTTTATATCTGGGTTCTCAGTTCTGTTCCACTGGTCAATGTTCCTGTTCTTGTGCCAGTACCAAGATGGTAAATGGTACCAATTTCTCAATTAAAATAAATCCTCCATTCTTGTGAATTACTTATTAAATTATAATGAAATAATAACTCATTAATAATAATTATATTCTAAACTGTCATTTTGTAATTAGAAAATTGAAGGCTATATATGTTTAATAATTTTCTGACATCATTTTGATTGTTAATAGTGAGAGAATCAAGCCTATATTTCTAGCTTGAATATGTACTTTAACTCCCTCCAAATGTTGTGAATTAGTTCTGAAGTAGTTTAGGAAGGGATATGTCTATCAAATTCCCTCTTAGTTACGTGAGTTTTGCCTGATTGTTCACACAAAGCCCATGGTGAATTGAAAAGCCTTTCCCTGTGTATATATTTTTTTCTATAAAAAGTTTGTTTTGTATCGCTAATATAATTTTTATATATAAGTAAAAACTGATTGTATAGTTGGCAATGTATTTAATTTTCCCCTAAAACCTCTGCTATTTATGATTTAGAACTGAATTCTTTTCTCACTGACCTCTTGTTTAATTTATAATCCACATATTTCTTATATTTTTTGTTTATATTCTTTATGTTTGGTGCATCTCAATTGATATTTTTCCTTTACTTTGGTTTTTTTTCTACTTTCATATTCATCTTCCTTGGCTCTCTACTCTGGATATTAATATTAGACCATAGTCTCAGCCCTTGGGGGCAGAGCATAATTTCTTGCTGAGCACTTAAAATTTTCCTATTTCATTCTATTCTGTAATTGCTTTGTCCACTAGTTTTCAGAAGCTAGGCCTTCATTATTTCAAAATATGTTGGGTTTATCGTTTTAAAGACTTGATAGGCTCACCTCTTTTCAGCCTACTCCTAGTCATTCTTTATTCATTGTTTAGCTTTTAATTGCAATTTCAAATGTACAGTTTCTGTGCAGACGCTGCCAATGCCTCATCCTTATCATTCAGACCTGTCAGTGTTCTTTGACTTTGTCCCAACTTGACACAGTTGATTACCTGTCTTCTCATTTGTCATCCCTATTTTTATGTCATTATGCAATTAACCATATTCCCCTCTTTCCAATGTGTGGCCAACATTGAACTTGTTGATGGTTATTCTGAATATTTTTGACTCTAGATACAAAGAAGCCTCTAGGTCACCTTATGCACCATAAAAGTTTTAAGACAATTTAAAATTATACAATATTTAAATTTGATTTAATTTCTGCTTAAATAAAATCAAATCTAGGTATCAAAATGCATACCATTTCCAAAACATATGTGAGATAAAATTACATTTCATTTTTTATGTTTGTAATAATTTATCACTTATAATGTATTTATAATGTATTGATCTTAGAAATGTCAGAATACAGAGTTTATTAGTTTAATAGAGGGTTAAATAATGTTCTTTATTTACCCATTAAATGATGATATATTATAGCAGTGCTGCAAGAGAAAAACTCAAATTATCAAATGTCACTGAACATAAGCCAGTGATTGCTTTTGTCTTACGGCAACAGATTCTAGTTTTAAATGTCAACTTACACAATTCTTTATTTTAAATGCACACATTTATGAAGACTGTTGGGCTTTATTAAGAAATTCTGTACCTGCCACACTGGGAACAGTTATTTTTTTTATGACAAAGAAAGCAAATAAATCAGTAGTTTCAATATTTGGAAACAGTATGTTTTCAATAATGAGTTTATTTGAGGTATTAGTACCTAAAAATATCTAACAGACAAAGCAATAATCCCTTTAAACTTAAAAGTTTGATGCACTAAGTTTGTCATTAAATGTTGGATACAGAAATATTATACCTTCCACTTTTTAAAGTGAATGCTAATCAACATGTAAAAGCAATTTTAACCCTCTTTAAATTGGAAAAAGCCTTTGGGACAGTTAATTTCATAGTTGTTAGTAATGGCTAATTACTGTAAGATAATTCTTCATATTTCATTATATAAGAAAGTATAGAAACACAGTATCAGAATTTTGTATTTAGAACAGAATGAATGACAATCCTGTCTGGTGGAGAATATTTTTCTATTTTGTTTGTGTACTGATATTGTAATTCTCCCAGAACCGTAGAAACAAAAACATCCAGACCTGAAAACAGTGAATGTGTTAGATGTGGGTGGTACTAGAGGAAACGTTGTTGCAATACTGTTTTGCATTACATGGTGAACCACTAAGATTTGGGTAAATTCAGGTATCAGATTTACTCTAAACACTGAAGTTCTGACTCAAATCTGTTCTAATCCAGACCCAAATAGCAGGCCTGCCCTGCTCCTTGGCCTTTTGGGTTCTTGCAGATACAGCTTTCCCTGACAAAGCCTCTTAAAATTCCGATGTTTGCCAGCATTGTATCTTTCAGACTAGAAAGAGCTAGAAAATCTGAGATGCCAGTGAGATCCACCATGTCAGTCTATCTCTCAGGTCTTGATCTCTGCTTAATGCTGGTTTGAGAACCCTGACCTGGTCAGCTATTCATTTGATAAATATTTCTTTCAAAACATACTCATTATGCAGTATTATGTTCCAGATACTTTTGGTCTACCCTTTAAGTCCCAGATGAGAAAAGCTAACTTAAACTGATAATTAATGGAAACTCACATTCTTAATGACCACAGTATGTGAGACCCGAGGGTTCTTCCTTGAATACCATGTGTATTTCAGAAGATGGCTATAATTTACCAAGGGATTACTACCCACTCCTTTGGTGAATTTGGGCAGGGTTTGTGAGTAGGGAGCTTTATGTGGTAAAATAACCAAGTCATGACTCTCACCCTATGATAATCCAAAGACCCAAGAACTAATCAGGTGCCTATGAGTCATTTCAAGTGGATCTGCTAAATTGGCAGTTAGATAGGCAGGTCCAGATGTTAAGAGAGGGCTTCCATGTGCAGTTGGGCAAGTCATTCATTCCAGAACCAAAAGCAGCATTATTCAATCTGTACAGTTCAATATCTGCATGGATATAGATCAAGATTCTGGAAAGTCACCAGCTTGTAAATATGATTTAAGACAAAAGACTGGATAAGATCACCTGGGAGAAACTGTTGAGTAGAAAGAATGATAAGTACCCAACCCTGAGAAATGCTAACATTTAAAGTTTAGGAAGAGGGTTTTGCAAGGATCTTTTATGGAGCAGCCAGAGTGGTGAGAGGAATAGTAGCAATGTGTTAAGGCAAAGAGTTACTCCATGCAAAGGGGAAGATTAATAGTGCCAAATACTGAGGGGAGAGATTCAACTGCAAAATTTGAACTGGGATTCAAATCCACTGTTGTTCACACAAAACTGGATATACTCTTTGGAAAGCCATACTATGCCTCACTAAATGCACATCAAAAAGACCTTCTGTCTTTGAATCAGGCATTCAGGGATGTCCTATAGTTGGCTAACATATGACTAAAGCTTTTTAGGCAGTCTCTGAATTGTTATGATACCTTTAAACAACCTGATAAAACTTATTTTGTTCTTAAGCAAAAGCAATGAACAAAATTGGAAGCCAATATACAAAGTCTTTTTATATGAATGTAATAATTTGAAAAGTATACTGTTGTCTTTTTTCATAAGCCTGTCTATGTTTAAATAAACTGTTAGGAGGATGTTGAAAAGGAAACTTTATATAAAGAGAAAATCCCAAGATTAGTCAGGAAACCAGGCTCTGCAGTGGAATAGCTCTGATCCCTCAGAGACATTGTGAACATCATAGGACTTCAGATCTTCATCAGGAAAATGAGGTTATTTCACTAGACTTCTAAATCCCCTTCTAATTCCAAAAATTATTTTTATAAGTGGTACTTAGATTTTGTGTTCAATAAATATATGCATAATTGTGAACCGAGGCCAAATTAGACTGTGTTTTCCTATTGCTTAAACAACTGGTTGAGTCTGTCTAGAATAAAAATGTAAAAAGGGAGAAGGTTGTCATTGTATGCACAAACATACACACACACATTTGCACACATATCCATAAAATGCTCGCTGGACTTTTCAATAGTTCCATTCACGTGATTTTGACATTTAGGCATGATCTGACTGTTGAGAAAAGATATAGATTAGGAAATTCAAGTTACCTATGTTTGTAAAGGTATTTCTGCTATAGTACCTTATATTTCTTGGATGATATGAAAAGTTTTAATTGTTCTTGATCTTTATTGAACTTACTAATATAGCTATACTGAAGATCATAGGTGAAGTATATATATTACATTATATTTAACCTATCTAGATAGACAGATAGATAGATACAGATATATATTTGCTACTAAGAATATGACAGTAATCTTCTAAAAAATTTTACATATATCAGGAGACTTGGCTGTCAGGACGTTATATGAGAGAAGATCCTTGTTTTCTTTTTTAATTTTTCTTTTTAATTTCAGAATATTAGAGGAGTACAAACATTTAGGTTACATAAATTGCTTTTGTACCATTTGAATCAATGCTATAAGTGTGCCCATCTCCCAGATAGTGTGCATCATACCTATTAGGTGTGAATTTACCCATCTCCTCCTCCTACCCCACCTGCTTGATTTCAGATGAATGTTATTTTCATATGTGCACATGTGTTGATTGATTACCCAATTTAATGGTGAGTAGATGTGGTGTTTGTTTTTCCAATCTTATGATAAATCACTTAGAAGAATGGTCTCCAGTTTCATCCAGTTTAATATAAGAGGTATTAGTTCACCATTTTTTATGGCTGAGTAGTACTCCACGGTATACATATACCACATTTTATTAATCCACTTATGTATTGATGGGTACTTGGGTTGTTTCCACATTTTTGCAATTGTGAATTGTGCTGCTATAAAAATTCAAGTGCAGGTGTCTTTTTTATAGAAAATCTTTTTTTCCTTTGGGTAAATACCCACTAGTAGGATTGTTGGGTCAAATGCTAGGTCTACTTTTAGTTCTTTGAGGTAGCTCCATACTACTTTCCACAGAGATTGTACTAGTTCCCACCAACAGGTTATGAGTGCTCCTATCTCTCCATATTCATAACAGCATTTGTTGTTTTATGACTTTTTGATGAAAGCCATTCTCACTGGAGTTAAGGGATAGCTCATTGTGGTTTTGATTTGCATGTTCCTGATGATTAGAGATATTGAGATTTTTTTCACATTTGTTGGCCATTTAAAAAAGTTTCTATCCATGTCTTTTGCCCACTTTTTAATGGGGTTGTTTGATTTTTTCTTGCTGATTTGCTTGAGTACTTTATAGATTCCAGTTATCAACCCTTTATTGGATACATGGTATGCAATTATTTTCTCTGATTCTATAATTTAATAGATGCTGAGAAGAATGCTTGAGAATTCTATCTGCTGACACTGTAGGATTTCATAAAATGCAATCTGGTACTTCTTCCATATTTGACATTAATCTTCTAATGTGAACACCTGGACTTTTGTAAAATTATTTGTTAATTAATTAAAAGAAGTCCTCTCATTACTCTTGATATTGTAAAAATTCACCTCTGTGAATAAACATAAATATGTGATGAAAACACAAATGAGATCAGGCTGTAACAAATGAGAAAATTAATCATTTGAGGCAAGCTAAACATTTAAGAAAACATATGGGACATAATTTAAAGTGGCACTTTAGAGAAAATGGATAAAAATAATAGGGCTACTCTCCAGGTGTACATATTATAAAAGTATAGAATGCTGGCATATCGGTAGAGTTGCTATTTTTATAATAGCGAACCAGAAAACAGGATGCTCAGCTATATTTGAATTGCAGAGTAAAAACAAAAACTTTTAAATAGAGAATGTCCAAAATATTGCATGCAGTATACTTATACTTAAAAAATAATCATTGTTTATCTGAAATTTATATGTAACTGGGCATCCTTTATCTGGCAAGCTTATATACTAGGAAAAGATTTTGTATGAATTTTAAAAAGCTGATTATTCTGGTAATCTGACTGTTTTGCAATTAAGGAAACACAAAAAAATAATATTTCTGAGGTATTTTCCAGGGAAGTTTGGAATGCCATTTTATCCATTGTGTTAAGATAAACAGGGGGAAAAGTCATAATTTTGGTTTTTTTTAACTTCAATTTCTTATTGTTATTGAACATAAAATAGATATTTATTTAGGTGCCAAAAATTCACATGGTAAATAAACAATGTAAATGTAAACCAAGGATCAGTGCTTCAAAAGCAAATTTATTCAGTATAAAATGTCAGGGCAGCTTTTATACTTCCAAATACATAAGATGTAAATTGGAAAGTGTTTGCATTTTAACAACCTTTAACACATCTATTGTATAATAACATCAGAGGAAAAGAGATTGCAGGTCCTATTTTACTACCATTTCAAAAATTCCTTCAGTATTTTCATTTTTCTATAATGTGATTGAAAGGAGGAAAATTAAAGTTGAAAATATTATTTAATCAACCTTTTAATATGTATATGATGTAAATGTAACACAAGTCTGCCATTTATAATACTCTTTCCAACCTTGTAGAACTGTAGTATTCAACAGTTGTGTAATCTGAGGTAATATGTGAGATCTCTCAGAATTTGCCAAATAGGTTGTGCACAGAGAATTCAACACATACCTTTTCTCAATTATAATGATTATATATAGATAAAATACTTCAAAACTTACTACACATAAAACACTCTAAGTGCTTTACAAATATCATGTACTTTAATAATATACTATATATGAGTTTTAAAATATTAGTATATTTGAAAAATTGCATAAGTAATTTCTTTCAAATATGTTTTGATAGACAACCCTTCCGATGATAATGCCAGATAAAGTGAAAATACATTCCTGAAATTGCATGAAAATAAGAAATACGCAAAAGCTAAAATAAGAAAAAAATCTATAACTCTGAGTGAAAAGTGAAAATGAAAGATGTTCTTCACCCAAAGAATTTTGCATTATCCTAGAAAACTTGGCCTTTTCAAAAACAGCTTCATGGGGCCTAAGGACAAAAGATAAATACTAAAGAGTGCCCAAGGCATAGAGTTTATGAAGATAAATGTGTGACATAAGGTGTATATCCTCAACATTGTATAGGGCGGTCTGGTGTGGAAGGCAAAATTAAGGTGTGATAAAATATAGACCAAAAACATTGCAAAGATACTTGCCCATTATACCTTGGAGCTGGGGAAGTTAAAAAAAAGCAATTTGAGAATTAAGTCATTATAAGCAGAGTTTTCAGTGTAATTCACACTCTTTAGGATATGAAGAATCTCAAATTTATTTATTTTAAAATTGTGTCAGGCAACTTATACAGGCAAAAGCCAAATGTTCTTTAGTAACCTTTGATCTCACATAATACCCAAGTTAAAGTTCTAAGGAAAATAAAAAACTCATGGTCAAATTCACAAAATGCAACAGGAATAAGGTGCCATTAATAAGAGAGAATTAAAGAAACATCAGAATCATACCTGCAAATATGTTAAGATACTGAAATATTACACACCAAATTATAAACTTAATTATGATTAAGATTTTTTTTAATGAAAGAGAAGCTTGAAAATACAGGCAAATAAATAGAAACTCAGAAATATTTAGAAAATAGCAAATAAATCAGTAGAAATGAAAACTATAATTAAAATTAAAAAGAAACTTCAATAAGTGATTAGCCATGGCCTAAAAGAAATTAGAAAAGATAGAATTGAAGAAATTACACAGAACTCATCACAGAGACTTTTACTTGGAAAACCTGGAAAAGGAATAAGAGACATAGCTTTCTTAAATAAATAGCCAAGGTAACCTCTAAAAGAATAAAATGTAAAGACTATAACTGTTTCAATAGTAGAAGATATTGGAGTGACCAGTCTTTGATCACAATGAAATTGAATTAGAAATCAATAGCTATACATTTTAAGTAGAAAACTTCACAAATTTGAAAGTTTTAAATATTATATGTAAATTTTCATGAATCAAAGAACACTTTGAATTTAATAATGGAAATTAAGAAATATTTATAACTCAATAAATATGAAAATACTGCTTTTCAAAACTTCTGTGATATAGTTAAGGTAGTACTTAAAGGGAAATTTCTAGTTTTAGAACAGAAGTAAGGATAAAATTTAGTGAGTGAAATATCCAACAAGATATTGAATGTAAGAAAAAACAGGAGAATAATTCAAAGGAAGTAGGAAAAAAGGAAAGATAAAAAGTATAAATTTTAAAAAAGTACAACAGAGAGGATCAATAGAGCCAAAAGAGTGCTATTCATATTTCAATAAACTAAGAAAATATATAATCCCTTGGTCAATTAATAAAGAAGTCATCAATGAAAGATTCACTAATTTAAAAGAAAAAAATGGTATGACTAGAGATGTTATTGATATGCACCTAATAAAAGAATATTATGAAAAACTTTATACATGTAAAAACTTATATGAAATGAGTAAATTCTCATAAAAACTCATCTCACTCAGATTTCAGAAGAAATAGTAAGCCTGAATTGTTTTATCACCATCAAAATAATTGAAATAACTTTTAAAATACTCTCATTGTGTGAATATTCAATCTACATGGTTTCAAGGAAGTTTTTCAGATACCGGTAATTCCAATATTATATAAACCCCTCCAGACCATATATTAATAAAAAAGAAAGACTCACAACAACATGGAAGAGTATAAATAATTTAAAAAGGTAAAGTACAGGCCCAGATAAGTCATGAACAGATACAAAAATAGTAAATACATTAATGCATCTAAATCCAACAATTTATAAGATAAAAATACATAATATAATTAGAATTTCTCCTAAGAATGAAAAGCCTATTTATAACTAGAAAATGTATTAATGTAATTCACCTCATTATTGCTACAGTAGATGAAGAGAAAAAATTAACATTCACTGTCCATTCAGAATAAAAAAACCTTAGGAAACTTAAAAAGGAGGGAACTTCTCTAGCATGGTAAATGATTTTTAATAAAATACAATGGACTTCTTATTAATGGTATGTTTTGAAAACTCTCCATTAAAATTAAGAACAATAAATAAGTCAGTGGTTCCTGCTATCGCAATTTCTATTTAACATTGCATTGAAGGCCCTAGATAATGCAGTGAGATAAGAAAAATGTATAATAATTCCAAGAGAAGAAACAATGTTATCATCATGTCTATAAAACATAAATGAACTTATTAGAATTAATAAAACAATTTACTCATATCACTGGATGAATATCAATACTCAAAAGAAAACTATACTTCTATGTAAAAGTAAAATCAGTGGGAGAATATAATTATATCAAAAGATAATTACAATAACATAAAAACTATGAAATAAACTAACCTAAGATGAGAAAATGCTTTGGGAAGAAGAATATATATAATTTTATTGAAAGATACTACAGAACATCTAAGCAAAAGGAAAGGAACAAAATGTTCTTAGGAAATTTCAATAATATAAATGTGCCAATATTCTTTTAACTTAAAATACTTCTTAAAATAATAATATCCCAACAGGGTTTTTTGTGGAATGTGGAAAATTTATTCTATATAAAATTGAATGGTGGGTTAAAAACAGCCAGGACACTATTAAAGAAGAAATCAAGTGGGGAACTTTTGTTTGAACCATCAAGTTTTATTAAAACTTATAGTGGGCCGGGCGCGGTGGCTCACGCCTGTGATCCTGGCACTCTGGGAGGCCGAGGTGGCTCAAGGTCAGGAGTTCGAAACCAGCCTGAGCAAGAGCGAGACCCCGTCTCTACTAAAAAATAGAAAGAAATTAATTGGCCAACTAAAAATATATATAGAAAAAAATTAGCCGGGCATAGTGGCGCATGCCTGTAGTCCCAGCTACTCAGGAGGCTGAGGCAGGACGATTGCTTGAGCCCAGGAGTTTGAGGTTGTTGTGAGGTAGGCTGATGCCACGGCACTCTAGCCCGGGCATTGACTCTGTCCCCCCTCCCAAAAAAGTATAGTGATTATGACAGAGTGATGTTGACAAAGAGACAAGTAAACAAATGGGTCAAAATAGCTAGTCTCAAAACTATCCCCTTCGTGGATGTAAATTGAATTTATAGCAGAGTCTGCATTGCAGGTCAGTAGGGAAAAGCAAGCCCATTCAATAAATAATACTGGGAAAATTCGTTATCTATTTGAGTAATAAAATGAAATTAGATTCTTGCATCACACTCTACACAAATGAATATCAGGTATATTAAAGACTTATATGCACAGCTATAGGAAAATATCTTTATCATTGTAGTGAAGGAAATATTTCTTTAAAATCAAATCATTAAAAAGCACATAGCCTAAGGAAAAAGACTGATAATTGCAATGATAGAAAAAAATTAAGAACTTGCATTTATCAAAAGACACCTTACAGAGAGGAAAAAAACAAGTAATAATCTGAAAAACAAAAATGTTTCTAGTATCTACAACTGTCAGAGAATTAACATTCAGAATATAAACCAGTAAAAAAATGATGATTATTTAAAAATGGGTAAAAGACATGAATAGGCATTATGGAAGAAGAAAATAAAAATGGCTTATAAAATTTTTTAAATTGCTTAAATTTTAGTAGTAATCAGGAAACTTCAAATTAGAACCACAACCCAATTCCAAATCATAACCACCTGATTGAAAAATTAAAAATGTGTTCAATACTAATGCTGGGATGGGTATAAATAATAAAAACCACTTTGGTGATTTTTACTGAAAATAATTTAGCATTGGGTATGCTTCAGTTCTGCTCTGACCTATTATTTTGTTTCTTCTGGTGACTTTCGGTTTGGCTTGATCTTCCTTTTCTAGTTCCTTGAGATGTGGTATTAGATTATTAATTTGTGATCTTTCTGACTTTTTGATGTGGGCATTTAAGGCTATAAATTTTCCCATTAGGACTGTTTTGCTGAGTTACATAGATTTTGATAGCTTGTTTCTCCTTTGTTGTTCAGTTCAAGGAATCTTTTGATTTCCATCTTAATTTCATGATTGGCCGAATAATTGTTTATTTGCATGTTGTTTAATTTCCATAACTTTGTGTACTATTGAGTGTTACTCTTGGAATTGATTTCTAGTTTTAATCCCCTAAGGTCTGAGAAGATACATGGTAAGATTTCAAATTTTTTAAACTTGTTAAGCCATGTTTTGTGGCCTAACATATGACCACTCTTGGAGAATGTCTCATGTGCTGATGAGAAGAATGTATATTCAGTAGTTTTTGGTAGAAATTTCTTTAAATATCTGTTAAGTCCATTTTTTCTAGGGTCCCATTTAAGTCCAGTGTTTCCTTATTTATTTTCTGCTTTGATGATCTGTCCAGCTCTGATAGTGGGGTGTTTAAGTCCCTGACAATTACAATGTTATTATTTATTTCCTTGCTTAGCTCTCGTAGAATTTATTTTATATATCTGGGAGCACCTGCGGTGCATATATATTTAAGATTGTTATATCTTCTTGTTGAATTCCTCCCTTTACCATTATATAGTGACCATCTTTGTCCTTCTTTACCATTGTTCATTTAAAGTCAATTTTGTCTGATCTGAGAATGGCTGCACCTGCTCTCCCATGGATTCCATTTGTGTGCAATATTTTTTCCATCTTTTCACATTGAGCCTGTGTAACATCTTTGATGTTTAGATGTGTCTCCTGAAAACAACAGATAATTGGGTTGTGTTTTTGCATCCAGCCTGTGTCTTTTTTTTTTTTCTTTTTCTTTTTTTTTTTTCATTTCAGCAAATTATGGGGGTACAAATTTTAAGGTTTTAAATAATGCCCTTGCCCCTCCTCCCCCCACAAGTCTGAACTTCAAGCATGACCACCCCTCAGACGGTGCACATCTCACTCATTATGTATGTATGTATATACCCACCTCCCTCCCCCCTCCACCCGCCCAATACCCCATTAATGTAGTTCCTATGTGTCCACTTAGGTGCTGCTCAGTTAATACCAGTTTGCTGGTGAGTATATGTGGTGCTTGTTTATCCATTCTTGGGATACTTCACTTAGTAGTATGGGTTCCAACTCTATCCAGGAAAATACAAGATGTGCTATATCACCGTTATTTCTTAGAGCTGAATAGTACTCCATGGTACACATATAGCACATCTTATTAATCCATTCATGAATTGATGGGCGCTTGGGTTGTTTCCACAGCTTTGCAATTATGAATTGTGCTGCTATAAACATTCTAGTGCAGGTGTCTTTTTTGTAGAGCGTCATTGGATCTTTTGGTTAGATACCAAGTAATGGGATTGCTAGATCAAATGGTAGATCCACTTGTATTGCTTTAAGGTATCTCCATATTGCTTTCCATAGAGGTTGAACTAGTTTGCAGTCCCACCAGCAGTGTAGGAGTGTTCCTATCTCTCCACATCCACGCCAACATCTATTGTTTTGGGACGTTTTGATAAAGGCCATTCTCACTGGAGATAAGTGATATCTCATTGTAGTTTTGATTTGCATTTCCCTGATGATTAGAGATGTTGAGCATTTTTTCATATGTTTGTTAGCCATTATTATGTCTTCCTTAGAAAAGTTTCTGTTCATGTCCTTTGCCCACTTTTTGATAGGGTTGTTTGATTTTTTCTTGCTGATTTTCGTGAGTTCTAAGTAGATTCTAATTATCAGCCCCTTATCAGATGTGTAGGATGCGAAAATTTTCTCCCATTCTGTAGGTTGTCTGTTTACTTTCATGACTATTTCTTTGGCTATGCAGAAGCTTTTTAGTTTGATCATGTCCCATTTATTTATTTTTTTTGCTACTGTGATTGCCTTTGGGGTCTTCTTCATAAATTCTTTGCCTATGCCCTCCTCATATAGCCATCCAATCTTTGACAAAGCAGACAAAAACATACACTGGGGAAAAGAATCCCTTTTCAATAAATGGTGCTGAGAAAACTGGATAGCCACATGTAGAAAACTGAAACAAGATCCACACCTTTCACCTCTCACAAAAATTAACTCACGCTGGATAACAGACTTAAACCTAAGGTGTGAAACTATTAGAATTCTAGAGGAAAACGTCAGAAACACTCTCCTAGAAATCGGCCTAGGCAAAGTTTTTTTTTTTTTTTTTTTTTTTAAAGATTGTTTAAGTGGACTGTGGGAGTAGCCGCTTTGGACCGTCTTGGGGAGCGGCGCACAGAAACCTCGAACCGGTGGAGCCCAGTTCTGGATCACAGGAGGCCGCAAAAACTGTGCTGTTTCTTCAGCGGCGGGTGAGTCACGCCTCTGAACGCGTGTGGAAAGCGGGAGACCGGGCACCTGTGCTAGTGGAGAATAAAAAGCCAGGTGGCTGCCAAAGGCCGGGTTGGGGGTGGGGGCGGGGGCGTGAGGATGGCGGAGGAGAAGGGCACCAGGCTTGGGGTTTCTTGGCCTCTCTAAGGCCTCAAAAACCCGGTTGGCCCAGCGGGAGCTCCTGGAGGCCGAACCTACTGCCTGAGCTTTCCTCTTTGCATTGTCGCCCCCTTTCCCTTTTCCTTCCACATTCCACCATGAGCGAATCGTCTCTGCCCCTTCTGGGCTCCACGTTAGCCAGAAAACGCTTGCCCTGCACCTGGGGAGCCTTGTCCTAAAGCCCCTTACTTACCCGAGCCCGTGGAGCCCCACAGTAAATTTCCCGGGCCTAGGACACACCAGGCTCTGCCTTGAAGGCAGCCCGCACCCACCCTTTTTAGCGAGGTGCTGGGCACCAACGGATTTCTTTCCCCTCCTCTTGGTCATCTAAGGCCACCATCTAAGGCCACCATCTACCGCCACCAGGTGAACTGACCCCCCACGCCTGAATTTAGCTGATGCCTATCTTTTTTAGCACCCTCTTGGCTGGCTTCAGATTGTGATGAGCATTGTCCTCCTGCCCCCTTTCTGCATTGGAAGATGCAGTAAACTATATCGCCATTCCTTCTAGGCAATTACTAAGCTCCACGTTGAAATGTTAATTCTTTCTTCTTTGGTCTTCAATATTACTTTTTGAATACTTTTTCACCTGTAATCCTAGCACTCTGGGAGGCCGAGGCGGGAGGATTGCTCGAGGTCAGGAGTGGAGACTAGCCTGAGCAAGAGCGAGACCCAGTCTCTACTAAAAATAGAAAGAAATTAATTGGCCAACTAAAAAAATATATAGAAAAAATTAGCCGGGCATGGTGGCACATGCCTGTAGTCCCAGCTACTCGAGAGACTGAGGCAGAAGAATCGCTTGAGCCCAGGAGTTTGAGGTTGCTGTGAGCTAGGCTGACGCCACGGCACTCTAGCCCAGGCAACAAAGTGAGACTCTGTCTCAAAAAAAAAAAAAAAAAAAGTAATAATAATAATGTCCTCTAATAAGCCAGTAAACATATGTGTTTTCCTGAGTTCTATGAGCCACTCTAGCAAATTAATCAAACCCAAGGAGGGGGTTGTGGGAACCCCAATTTATAACCAGCTAGTCAAAAGTACAGGAAAAACAATGTGGGCCTTATGCTTGGCACCAGAAGGAGGAGCAGTCTTGTGGGGCTGAGCCCCCAACCTGTGGGATCTGATGCTGTATCCAGGTAGACAGAATCAGAATTGAATTGAATTAGAGGATACCCAGTTGGCATCAGCTAAAGACTCTGCTGCGTTGATTGGTTGGTGGTGGGGAGAAATCCCACACAATTCTTGGTGACCAGAGGTCACAGAAATCTTCCCTGTTGATTGCTGTGATGTGAGAGCAGAGGAAAAACTGTTTTTCTACAGACTTTAATTACTTTAATTATATTCTATAGTATGTTTATACCATATTTTGTTTCTCTGTTCATGCATCAGTGGTCATTTGGGTTGTTCCCACATTTTGGCTGTTGTGAATAATGCTACTACTATAAACATTGGTATACAAATATCTGTTGTTCCTGCTTTCACTCCATTTGGATATATACCTAGAAGTGGAATTTCTGGATTACATGATAACTCTGTGTTTACTTTTTTGAGGAACTGACATGCTGTTTTCTGTAGTTGCTGCTTTATTTTATATTCCCACCAGCAATGTGTGAAGGTTCTGGTTTTGGTTTTGGGTCTTGTTTTGTTTTCTTGAGACAGAGTCTCACACTGTTGCTTGGGCTAGAGTGCCATGGTGTCAGCCTAGCTCACAGCAACCTCCAACTCCTGGGCTCAAGCGATCCTTCTGCCTCAGCCTCCCGAGTAGCTGGGACTGCAGGCATGCACCACCATGCCTGGCTAATTTTTTCTATATATTTTTAGCTGGCCAATTAATTTCTTTCTATTTTTAGTAGAGATGGGGTCTCGCTCTTGCTCAGGCTGGTTTCAAACTCCTGACCTTGAGCAATCCGCCCGCCTCAGCCTCCC
>CAUYPO010052054.1:0-23392 GCA_963574435.1 Cheirogaleus major
AGTCTGGTAGGAGACAGAACTTATGCGGTGATGCGAGCGATGGAGAGTGGCTGTAAATACAGGTGAAGCTGCATTTTTGCTCTTTCGCCTGCCTGTTGCTCACCTCCTGCTGTGTAGCCAGTTCTTAACAGGCCACAGACCAGTACCAGGCCCCATACTGGTCCATGGCTGAGGGGTTGGGGACCGCAGCTCTAACAGATGTGAAAATAAAAGGACAGTGAGGGGACGAGGGGCCTGCTGGGGAGGGCTTGTAGCCTGTACTCTTGGCATATAAATTGAACCTAATTTAAAAGGCTATTTTTTAACTTTAAAAGAATGACTTTCACCATAACATAGAATACATAAGTTTCCTGTAGAATCATGGAATTGCTAAGGTAAAAGTGTCTAACAGTTGAAATACTGCCTTTTACAGTTGAGAAAACTAAGGCCCAAGATTGGTTGAATAATTTGCCTGGTTAACGGCATATCCAGTACTAGACCCCAGCAATCCTGATTCCTGGGATAATTCATTCTTACCCTCAAATTTGTGGTAGTTCAGGAAGGGCAGAACAATTTCTGGCCCAGAGTTGAAGCTCTGAGTATAGAAAGAGAGTTCATAGAATGTTAAATATGGTGAAGGCCCTAAAGGACACCTTGCCACCCCCATCCTGTGCACCATTGTCCTCCGCACCCTTTGCACCCACCAAGTGTCACTGGCAGGAGCACCTCTACTCACACAGGTGCGGGCGGCTCATTTTCTTCAGTTGACCCGGTTAACCTTGGGAATGTGATTTTATTGATCTCAGCTTTCCTTGCTTAGGACTTGCAACATTGGGATTGTAGAATAAATCTAATTCCTCTTCTACATCTTAGTCATTCGCATATTTGACCTTTTATCTGTAACCGCCCCCGATCCTGAGCCCTTTTTTTGAACAAGCTATACACCTCCAGCTTCTACACATTCTACCTGTGATGTGACGTATTATTCGTTTTCGTTAGATTCCTCTCTCAATGAATGACATTATCTGCAGCCTGTGTGAGAAACCCGGGGACATCCTTGACTTCTCTCTTGCTCACCTCGCACATGCATCACCAGGGCCTGCAAACTGCTCCCCTCCATAGCTCTCCTTCCAGCCACAACTGCAGCTGCCTCATCAACGTTCTGAACCTCTGTGGCATCTCAAGACTTCTGATACCCTTTTGCACTCTACTGGTACTTCAACATCAGAAGTCTTTCCCTGTAATTCTTTACTAATTCTTTGAGAACTTTCATATATAATTCATTGGGCCAGAGAGAAAAACTCATGTGGAGCTCTGGGTGAATAGTGTGTACATGCAGCAGAAGGTTCCTTTGCCCAAGTTTCTGTCTGAGCCTGTTTTGTAGATTTGATCTCAGAAGTAGGATATTGATGGCTTTAGAAGGGAGTGTTTGCTTTTATCTCTGGTAGGGCTTGTTTAGAGGATGGTAATGAAATGGCCAAAAATTTCCCTGCGTGTGTTCTTGAGATATGGATTTTGTCATAAAATCTTGAAACATGTGGCCATTAATTATATGCATTTGAGGCTGAGATGTGAGCACTTTATCTCATTTTTTCACCAGTTTGCTTTTCATCCTTTTAGGCCTTAAAACCCTCAGGGGAGTACTGGTGTAAGGTAAATAGCTATGTCTTGCCTTTGAGAACCTCAGTTTCTAAAAATTACGCTAAAGAGTAGTTATCTAAACATACTTTCATAATATTAATGTTGGCTAAAAACCCATTGGGAGCAATTTTTCAAAACTTATCATTTTTTTTGTTTGCATGATATCTGCCTCATTTCTTTTGATGTGTAAATTACTTTTCTTCCTGTGGATTAGGGTGATAGCTTAGGACAAGTTCATTTTGATCCTCAAAATTCAGTATTCATTTTATATATTGGTTGACACAGACTGCAAGAAAACATCCTAAGTCTTTGTAGGAGGTGAGCTTCAGTTGCAGCACAGGTGTGACATTGAGAGGTTGGCATCATGGAAAGCAGCTGAGTGACAGTCTTAAATGCACTTTGATACAGGCAGGCTGTGGGTGTGATCCACTACAGCTTTTAAAAATGATGCCTAATGGATATTTTTTGGGCGTTGGTTTTTTGTTCGTTTGTTTGTTTTGAGACAGAGTCTTGCTCTGTCACCCTGGCTGAAATACAGTGGCCTGATCATAGCTCACTGCAGCCTTGGACTCCTGGGCTCAAGTTATGCTCCTGCCTCAGTTTCCTGAGTAACCGGGACTATAGGTGCACACCACCACACCTGGCTAATTTTTAAAATTTTTTTGTAGAGACAGTGTCTTGCTGTGCTGCCCAGGCTGGTCTCCAATTCCTGGGCTCAAGCAATCCTCCTGCCTCTGCCTCCCAAAGCACTGGGATTATAGGCATGAGCAACCATGCCTAGCCCTAATAAGTGTTTGATGAAAGTTTGTTAGGTCAATCAAGCATAACTTAACATTAATTCATTTAATATGACATAAAAACCCTACAATGTAAATAGTTCAGTTCAGGTTTGGAGGACTTACATGTCCAAATTTCTATGCTTAGTACCACAGGGAAGAATAAGATGTGGTCCCTCCTCTCAAGAGCTTATAATTTTGTAGAGTTCAGAAGCCATGTCTGAAAATAAAGTAGAATGCTATCAGAAAGACATAGGCCAGGGAATATTGGCACAAAAGGAAGTAAGCATCATTCGTTACTGCAGGAAAACCAGAGAGGGCCTCGAATGCTGGCACATTACAGGCATTTAACAAATTGAATGAAGGAAATGGCACTTGAGCTAGAACCTAGAACTGATGAAACTCTTAAAATATTTAATAATTGCATAGCGATTTTATTTAATTTTGTTATTTCTGTGTTTTTAAAAAATGAACAATCCCTAAGGATGTGAATGTTAAAACTGCAGGTTACCCTTAAAATTTACCTCTATCCTCAATACTAGGGAATCACAAATTATAAAGGGCCTGCCTTTTCTTTGAATAATCAGGGAAGGGAATATGATTATTCTTGGCATTTGTGAAATTCCGGTTGAAGTCAATAACAGGCCTTGTTTACCCTTAGCCTCAGTCTGCACTGTACACTGCTGCATTTTTGATCTTTCAGAATGCCAATTGCTTTTATCTGTTTATCTGAAACCGGTCAGAAAATGGAGAAAAACAAATTAATAAACTATGTGCAGTTCTTTATTGGGCCTTAAATTTTCCATGCCCTAGTATACTGCATATATGGCTAAGAGACGTTATCATTTTGCTGTGACTGAGAGAAACTTATATTTAGTTCAGGCTCTTATCTATTCAGTTACTTCCTGAATGTTTGCATGGGTGGGGAACTCACCCTTCCTGACTCAAACTGTACCACTGTTTGTCTACTTTGATTAGCAGTAAGTTCTTCCTTAGGTTGCTGTGGCGTCGTCCTTCCTCAGATTGTATCCCTGTCTCTTTCTCTGCCTACATGGACTGTTACAGACTCTTCCACGGCAGCTCTGTGTTTCTGAGTCAGAGCTTCTCTAGGCTAACACCCTAAAGACTGCCTGCCTGGAATATGTGAAGTTATAACCAGGACCCCAGTAAAACATGGGAGGGATTCAAGTGAGTTTAGTGTGTTTTCAGGAGCCTGTTCTTCCACCATCCCTTCATGGAAGTCTTCGAGGTCCTCTATCCCTCACGGTAAGTCTTCCAAATGAGCTCCCCTGCCTGCTCCCTTTACCAGAGCTAGTTAGCACCTTGCCTTTGGGGCTTCGGCAAGCTCCTACGCTACAGCCTTCTTCATCCATCTCATGGCTCTACAAATTACCTAATCTGAGAGAGCTAATGAATAGCACGTGCTAATAAATAAATGGACAGTTGCGAGGCAATGTGGTATATTGGAAGGAGCACTTGATTTGAAGTCAGACCTGAGTTCTAGTTCCAGCTCTGCTACTTACTAGTGGGACAAAAACCACTCATCTTCTGAATGTGCATAGGGAATAATTATAATGACTTTACCTGTTTACTAGGAGGATGATGGGACCTATGTATGTGAAAGTGCTTTGCAGTCTACATACTAGTTATCATTCATGTTTATTATTAATATTAATAATATTGATAAAAGTAGGATATCTGTAACTTATAAATAAGAAGTGTCTAATAATAAATTATAAATGACAGATGTTGGAAATTTGTAGAGTGTAATAGGTAGTTCAGAAAAAGCAGCTATTTCTTCTAGAAGATTTAATTTTGGATTTCCTAACCCTAAAATTCCAGTACAAAAGCGTGCCCATGGTGAGCTTGTTCAAGAAGTAGAGCCAGTTGTCCACCTTTTTGTCACGCCTGCCCCCACAGCTCTGCCACAGCAGGTCTGGGGGCCTCTGCAGAGGCTCTGAGAGGTTTCCCACACAAGAGCTGGTGCGCCCCCCATGCCGGGTTTATGAGATCATAGCCCGAGGTAGTAAATTATAAGATGCTATAATTCACTTTCCATAGGTGGTCTTGGCTGCAATCCACACAGCCTTTTGGCTGAAAGGTTGCCGATTTTGAAGCACTGGCACAAAGTCAAAAATTTAGCCCAGACGACTGGTTTGCCGAGCAGTGAGCAATAACGTCAACAGATGAGCCATTGGATTTTTCTTTGGAGGTCTTTTGTGTTCACTTCATGTGTTTTTAATTTTTGCTGTTTTGAGTATTTCTAGAGTGATGGAGAAACAGTAATCGCAGGCATTTTTCGGGGATAGAGGTTAGAATTAGTAATTTGATGTACTTCTGTCAGGCTTCTTGATTTAGCCTCTCTTTACTGCCGGACACCAAAGGAGAGGGTCATTTTTTTAATCCTAATTCAGGCCACTGGATTGCTACTCCAATTAGCACATCTAATGGTTGGCAGATTTTATGTGCTAAATCTCTGGCAGGGCCTTTTATGTGCACTTTATGATTTTTTTTTTTTTCAAAAAGAGGCGAAAAAAAAACTGGCACCAATCTTGAGCCTAAAATAATTTCATGTTTACCACAGCATTTCAAATACTATGTAAGAGTTTGGCTTACTGTCCCAAAGCACTCTAATTTTTTTCCTCTTGGTTCCAACGCTCCTCAATTCCACGGGATCCAAGCCAGGCAAGTAATGTAAGCCAAGTGGCGCTGCTTGTTTGCTGCGTAGATTCTGACAAATATAGAGTAATTCTTCTATTCTTCAAAGCTGTTACATCTTTGGCTCTACAACAATTGAGGTTGCAGGCCAAGCATTTAAAATCTTCATCCTCCTAAGATGTAAACATAGAGTATTTTTCAATATTTTTGAGTCAGAATGAATTACACAAGTGTTTGCTACAATTTCTGAAACTCTGCTGTCAAAATGTCTGTCATTTATTCATAAGTTTATGTTGTAGAAAAGTATTTTTAAATAAATGCTTGACTTCCATGTGTACAGCACAAATTACTTTGCATTCAACTTTGCAAATGTGGTGTGTGTTTGTGTGTTTTGGTGGTGGTAGTTTGGTGTAGAGGAATGTTCTGTTGTATTAAAAAAAAATTAGCTTTCCTCGAACAGATGTTAGCATAATTAACTACTTATTGAAAATTGCTGGCAAGAATGAATTTCATTTCACTTAGCATACCCCATTTCATGCACAAGGGCATAGCTATGATAATCCAAAATCACTTCTCCAGGTCTAGTCTCTGCAGACACACTTTCAGCTGTCCAGTAATTGAGTTTGAATTGTGAAATAATATTTCATTTAGTAATCTAGTAAGATTTAATTGCTATGGTTGATATATAGGAGGATTTCATCTTCAAAGTGAGTGGCAGAAGTGGAATATGTATCTGACCATTATAACTTGAGCAATTTCAGTAAGAGAATTAACAGACTGAGTCAGGTAAGTAGTAAGTCAGTTCAACACAAGTATTTACACTTTCTTTAGCTGAAATATTTGAAGCACTCCTTCTAATGAGACACCCTAAAACTTAGATAAGTGCTGTGGCAGTTAAGATTAAGAAATCTTTTTAGGTAAGCAGGATTGGCTCTTAAGGCCTCACAGTTGAACCAGATAATGTGATCTGGCTACTTGAGTCATGCGATATATTCCACATTTCCTTTTAACCAGAATTAAGGCTTTTTGAACTTGAGAAAGGCACAGGGAATGTCTGAGGGCAATCGATCAGGCATATTTAAAAGCTAATTTCTAAATTTAGCTAAAGATTCTGATAGGTTAAATGAGTGCTTTGGGGGCATTGAAATAAGAAATGTAGTTGTATAAATAGAAGAAATTCATCCAGTTTCCTTCTTTTCTGCTACCTATGTTCTTTTTCCCCTTCTTCTCTACCCTCCCCGCCTTGAAGCACATTAGAAAATCCTAAGCAGTCTCTGGAATTGTCCATGTCCTCAATGCCAATATATTTCATACAAGTTGTCATAAGGAAAGCAGAGATACACAGGTAAAGTTTAGAACCAATTTGGGCATATACTTTTTCACTCACTTCTTATAAATACCATTCATAGTGAGGCAATGGGGATTTTTTTCTACATTGTAAAGTGAAATGTATGAAGCCATTAGCTTTATCATTCAGGTAAAAGTTTTGTGGAGCTTACATTCTCCACCTTTTGCTTTTGTTTTCTACTTTTGAAGATATTAGACATGAACCAAGTAATTCTTAGTGCCCCCCAACCATTAATTCTATCCTTTTAAATCAACCGCAATTATTATTTTTAAATAAAGGCTAATACTTCTAGTAACCAAAAATCTTTTATGGAACAAAGTAGAGAATAAATAGAATGAAATTATAAAAAAAGTAGATAAATGAAATATTCACATTTTTACGGGTTGCAGAGATGATGATAGCAGATTTTTAACTAAGACTAGATTTCAGGTGTTGAATCAGCCTCCCTCTTGGGTCAGTAGAAGAAAGTATCTGCTAGCAATTGTCTGTATGTTTTAAAAATCATTGTGTATTGTTTTGCTGTCATTTTTGTTAGCTAAATCCTATTGTAAAAATAAAATTTTCTAAAACATTTCTGAAATCTTTGACCATTTTTACTTAAAGTCATTATTTTTTTTTAAATTGTGGGGTTCTGGTCATTAATGCTTGTAAACATGAATTACCCTTTCAACTGCTCCTTTCTCTACATTCCTTCCCCTTGTAGCCCAAAGCAGATTAATCTTTAAATATCATCTTTGTTGCAAGGCAGACATTCTTCCTCTAATTTAGGGGAAGGCTATTATTACCTGATGATTGAGGCTTCAAAGGCTCTTCGGGGCCCCTGGTGGGAATAGGAGGTGGATCTTCTCCGTTCCCACCTGACCACCCTCTCGCACCCCACACCCCTTCTTCCAGCAGATCTTTTGTCTGGCCTTGTGGCTATTTAAAGGACAGAGATAGGTGTCTTAAAAGGAAACATCCCCCCAAATAAAAATTCTTTGTTTTGTGCGGATCTCTTTATTACTCCTTTTTTATGGTGCTCTGTAGAGTGGAGCAGGGACTCGCAAGGCACCCTAGTGGAACTCTGCCACTGGTTAGGAGAGGCAAGGGCCGACACAGACAAAGGTAGGAGTGATGCTGCCTTTTTCACCCGTTAAATGGTCTCGTTTTAATTTTTAACACTCAAGCACAGACATCTGCAGAAAATGTGATTGTTTTAGGTATCCTGTGACCTGGCACTTGTTCTTCCTGAGAGCCTTCCCTTCTTGCCTCCCTCCTTTTCCCCTTGGCTACCACCTGCTGTCTTTCAAGGCTAAGTCCTGTGCACAGCCAACTCTTTTTACAACCTAAGCATCCAGTGCAAACCTCTGTCAGAGCAATTTGCAATCAGGATGTAATTCTCTGCCCACTTCTCAGCCTCTCACACTAGACTGTGAGCAGCTTGGAGTCTGGCACTGTTATTTGTCTCTGTCTTTAGTTAGCACAATGCCCACATAATAGTAATACTGCTAGGTAATTTCTAAAGAAACCTGCATTACTTGTAATAAAGCAAAGAAATAAATAGTCTGTGTAGGTTTAAATGGAGACCATGTGTCATGTCACCATGTTGTTTTAGTTTTATTTTAACTTTTCTAGGAGGCAACCAAGTCTTGTAGCTCTCTCTAACTCTTTAATTACAGGTTCTGGAGGGAGTAGGGGCTAATGATTTGATGTTGACTCAACTTTGAGCATGATAAATGGTGGTGGCTGGCTAGATAGTAATTTGTAAACTGGATAGCCATTTGAAATGAGATAACAGGAAGCTGACTGGAGCCAATGAATAGTCTTCCAAAAGAAGTAGTACAGGTTTAGTCATTGTTCACTTACATTTTTATTCAAGGTTACATTGTAATGATGGCTGGAATTTTTGTCTCATTCTAGTGTATTTATTTCTTCTGCTTCCCAAATATCTGACTATTGCCTTTTTTCAGGTAATGTCAGATAAAATATAGCATTCACCACAATTATAATTCATTTTTCCCAGAATTATTTAGACACAATGGCTGGTGTCTATTAGGTTCACTCCAGCACCTAACAGTGTCTAGCACATAGTAGGTGCTCAAGACGTGTTTGGAGAATGTAGTATGAGCTGCAGTAATGTGTATAATTGAGCGACCACTGGGTTTTCAAAGAGGCTTCAAGCTGTATTTGTGCATTTTTTTCCACAACCTTGAACTTGGTATAAGTCTTACTGATGTCACTTCAAAATTAAATGTTGTATAGTATCACATTTCACAATTCACATACCGTAGTGGAAAAATGGTGGCAAAAAGTATCATGTTGAAACACAGGTTAGGAAAAAAAAATGGCCCATGTTTGACATAGTAAAGGGAACTGAACTCAAAATGGGCCAGTGTTTTCAATGAGTAGCTCATGGTTTTATAACTTCTGTGCTGTTCTCAATACTCTCTTAACCTACCACAAATTAACCAATTCATAGGGACTGGGCATATTCATTTTTGGCCAGATTACTCTGCTCAATCGTACTGACAAAAAAGTAGCTTTTGGCCTACTTGTTTTCAATTAAATTATATGCTATGAATGGGTAGAGGGGACATTTATAATGTGTGCTGAGGCAGCTGAGTGATACTGCATTACTATCCTAGGAATACTGAGGAATGGTTATTTTTAGTTTTCACCTGAGCAAACATGACTCAGTTTGTTGACCTGAATTCATCCAGCCCTTTCTTAAATACACACAGTCTATTAATCCCTAGAACCATGCTAGTGACTAAGTAAAAAGCCTTCATTACAAATACCTGTTGGTTGATTGTGGCTTGTTCAAAGGTTGCAGGTAATTTAACTTCCTCCATTTAGATCTTTTCTCTTACAACAAAATCTCTCACTTTTCTTTTTTAAATTTAAAGACAAATCACATTTCTTTTGATTCTAGACACATATAGTCCCAATGTGTAGTCCCATTGCTACAACCAATGAAAACTCCTGTGGTAGGCAACCAGCTGCTAGCTATAAGCTTTGCTTTCAGTTTACTTGATATGCTTTCTACATAAAGAAACACCTGGGTATTCACTTTTAGCTGGAATAGGAAGTCCTGAGCTGTAAAGATAGTTTTGGGGGAAACATTAACCATCCATGTTTTAGTATCAGGAAATCTGTTTACTTTCTCAAATAATACATGTTTTCCCCTTTGAGCACTGCTAGATAAAATGAAAATGTTGAATTATTTTCAGATTTTTAAGTTATGCAAAATGTTTTTGAGGCTAGAGGACTAATTTATTCAAGTGAAGAAAAATATTTGTGATTCTCATAGTATAGCTTAAGAAGCACTTGAGGCTTCTCCAAGTTCATTGCCATGATCTTTATGAAAGTATTAGTATTCCTGGGACTTTTTTTCTTTATGGAAGAAACACTAGACTAATGAAAGAATGAAAATAATGCAGGCCACTAAAAAGGCTGGAGTTCACTGCATCCATTAAAAATGCAGCCTTTGTGCCCGTAAAGTGTTCAGCTTCTCTGTTATTAAGTTTGGAATGTGGTTTTGGAGCTTAGCTGAGAAACTCAGCTAGTTATTTTTCATTTTGGTCTGAGGAGTGAGAGACTTGTTTTTCAAAAGGAGAAAGAAATATGAAAAAAAGGTTAGGTTCCTTTTGGAAGAATAGAAGTTTTAAAATGTAGTAACTATTTTCTGCAGCAAATAGTCAGTTTGAGTATGTTAGCCAAAGATAGAATTCATGACTTTTGTCTCACTGTTTATTTCTCCAACCACATTAAAAAGGGTTAGGTTAAATGTGCCATTTGGCCTTTCTAATGTAAGTGGGCTAGTTAGCTGAGTCAGGATAACCCAAGTTTGATTGACTCATATTTCTAATAATAATTCAGATGTCTGATTTTAGGTGGATTAGATGTAAAAAGTCTTCATGATATAGTTTTGAATTTAAAAAACAAGAAACTTCCCTAGTACGAGCTGGTGGTGACTCTGTGTTGCAGTGTTCAGTGTACTGCATTAAAGAACTTTTAGCTAGAGTGTAGCAGTGTTGAGTTTTCTGGTAAGTTTTAGTAGGCATTGTCCCAATTTTCTGCAAACATGACATTTTACTACTCAAAGTTTACCATTAGGGTAGATATTTAGGTTTAGAAAAAATTGTAGATTTGAGCATTAGAAGTAGGACAGAATATTAATAATACATACTTTTTGCCTCCTAAGAGACTTTCTTTTTGCTTTACATTTTCTTCTAGTCCCTGTTTGATCTCTATTAAATAAGAGATAATTTCTGCTCAGAAAGGACCTGTAAACATAGTATGTCAAGTTTTAGATGCACAGAAGCAAACATATTTAAACCACACACATAAACCATAATTTATAATGTTTTCCTTTTGTTACTAGCATTCAAAGAAAAGTTTTATAGGTATGTTTTTAAACTATACTGTACTGGCAAGACCCACATGAAGAAAACAATGAAAATTTTCAAAGAAATCTGAAAATAGACTCCAGATAATGTAGAAGCAAGGACTGTTCTTGGGTGAGAAAACTAAATGTTGGGCAAGGATGCTGTTTCTGTCCACATTATTATAGATGTAATTTAATCCCGACCAAAATCCCAGCAAAAAGATATAAATTTAAAATGGATCGGGGAAGAGAGTTACACTGTCAGATATTGATAAAAACCGTGAATTTATAGAATTCAAAACAATATTGTACTAACCCATGAATTGACAGTTCATTACTTGGAAAAGAACAGATTATTTAAAAACATATACTGGTATATATGGCATAACGATGATGTCGTAAATCAACAAGATGGGAGGGTTTGTTCAATAAAGGATAATTTAAATATTTAAGAAAAGTAAAACTCACCTTATCTCTTATAGCAAATTCTAGATGGATCAACTACTTAAATATTAGAAAAAATAAAGTTGTAAGAGGGGGCATGGGCAACATACATAACCCTAATATTTGTACCCCCATAATATGCTGAAATAAAAAAAAAAGAAAGAAATAACTAGAAGTCAATGTAAGTAGCTTTTTGTTGAATTTGGAGATAGAGAAAGTCAGTCTCTCTAAGCATAAAAGCGTGGAAAAAACATAAAAAGAGAGATTCTATGTAAGATCTGGAACTTCTCTATATTTAAATGTGCCATAAACAAATTTAGATAGCAGATGGAAAAGTTAGAAGAAATTTCCAACAAAAAATATTAGGCAAGGAATGATTCTTATTTATAGATAGCCTTCACAAGCTGATGAAGGAGTAGTTAATTTTGGTATATTGTGTAGTTGACTATTTTGCAACCACTAATTGAAAAATTTTAATTATAAAGAAAATATTTCTAATAGCTAGTATTTTATACTTTTTGTGTGCTCAAGCACTGTTCTGAGTGCTTTTTATATGTTAACTTGTTTAAGGTATACAGTGACTCAGAGAGGTAGGTACTATTATTATTGCCATTTAAGAGATGATAAAACTAATACATAGGCAGGCCTAGTAATTCCCCCAAAACTTTCTGAGTGTGGATTAGTAGTAACACAACTAGAAATGGGAGAGCCAAGATTTGACACCAGACAGGTTGGCTCCAGAGCTGGTGTGATTAATCACATACTATTTTGTTTCTCTAATCGAATAAAAAGAAAAGACTACAAAACCATGTATAATATGACTCTATTTTGTGAAAATATGTGTTAATATTTGTATGTATTTTAAATTTATACAATTCATCTATAAACTTTTATCTAATTATATACTCATAGAAAAGACAGATAGTAATTTGGTATTTTTCCAACAGTGGTTTCTACCCTCTAGTGGGATTTTGGGTAAATGTTGTTTTGAACTTAAAATTTCTATATCTTCCAAATTTTCTATTATAGTCATGTAACCATCACATAATCACAAAATAGTGTTTTTTAAAGTTATATATTTCAAGTTTGATTTGCTTTCTTGAAATGCATGGGTGGTATTTTAGCACATCTTCGAAGAATCAGCCAGTGCTTGAGTTCCCACCCTCTGAGAGGTACCAAGCTAAGTGGGGGCCCATAAGTCTTTCTCTCAATCAAAAGCTGTGTTGTTCATTTTAGAGCTAAGAGCAGTCTTAGGAGCCCACCATCTTGTTCCTCACTTGAGGGCCCTGAAGCTATTGTAGTTTTACCCAACATTACCCAACTTACCCAACATTCACTGATAGTAAATTGTTTAACCAGGCTTCAGACCCAGGGCTTCTGACTTCAGACACTGTGCTCTCCAAAGCGCCAGAGCCCTCCAAGCCTCAGCAGGTGGGAACCGTAGCACAGTTCACAATTTTTGTGACATTGTTTTGCAGTTGAGGAGGCAACTGAACTAGAGTGATTACAGATGTAGTCTTTAAATAACAGCCATTGGAAACACAATGGGAAGGCTCTTAGGGATACTTTGATGACACATCTGGAGGTCACTGAAGGACCCTGGATCCCCTTTGTGGAAGGCAGTCCAAAACCTGGAGGGAAGACGGGAGTGGAAAGAACACTAACCAGAAATGATCACTCCAGTGGCTGGTTTTTCTAAAACAGACAAACATTCTCTTTCTTTCCAGCTCCAGGGCCCACGTCGGCAGTGTCCTACATGTCGGTGAAGTGCGTGGATGTGCGTAAGAACCATCACAAGACAAAGTGGTTAATGCCTTGGGGACCCAATCACTGTGACAAGATCCGGGACATCGAGGAAGCAATTCCAAGGGAGATCGAAGCCAATGACATTGTGTTTTCCGTCCACATTCCCCTGCCCTCCATGGAGATGAGTCCGTGGTTCCAGTTCATGCTGTTTATCCTGCAGCTGGACATTGCATTCAAGCTGAACAACCAAATCAGTAAGTACAGGCTCCTCTCAGCCCTCTCTTCCCTCTGGGATTTCCCTTTTCAGGTTCTTTTAGAGCCAGTTCTAGTAACAGTAAAAATGATAATAGCAGGAGCAGACAATTATTGACTGCTTACTACTTACTAGGTATTTTCTGAGTACCTTACTTGTATTAACCCATTTAATCTTCCCAGCAAGTCCTTGAGGTAGGTCTTATTTCATTTTACAGATAGAACACTTGGGCACCAGTGAAGCTGCCCAAGGTCTGAAGACTAGAGAAGAAAGAGCTGAGGTTTCTAACTCAGGAAGCTGTCCTGACCACCAAGCTTCATCTCCTCTCTAGTGCAACGAGGGAGCTCACCCCCATACAGTGACTTGAGGGCTTCAGGAAGGTCCTTTGTTTGTACATATCTTTCCCTCCTGAGCTTCGGGTAAAGCGATGGCCTTTGGAAAAGATCCCTGTCAAAATGGGAATGGCAACCCCCAAGTACCCACTTCCCCACTAAGCCAGGTTATCTTTTTTGGCTTACTCAGCTGTGGTTCAAAACTCTGAGGGCATGAGATAGAAATGTTTCATGGGGAGGAAATTATTGAATGCTTTCTGGGAGGCAGATACATGTGTGGCATCTGGGGACAGTATTGAGAATCTTAGGCTGAGAAGAAAGAAAACTTTTTTTTTTTATACTGAAACAGGATCAGGGATGTGTGGGAAAGAGAAAAAAGTGTGTTAAATACAACTCTGCCTAGGGCCTATCCATGGATTGAAGCACTCTTTCTAAATATAATTTTTATGTATCGGCACAATAATCTTGATATACAATTATGTTAATTTTACTGTTTAGGATTTAGAGCAGTGTATGTGCTTGGATTGACTTCTTATCTGAAATGAACAAACATAACATCATGCTGAGATAATTTTCTAGAATGTAGTTTTTTTTTTCTCATTCATTCAGTCTTTTGCCTATTACTTCAAACTGTTTTTGAGTACCCCCTCCTGCCGGGCATTGTACTGATGGCTGGATGAGCTGTCCTTCAGGGGGCTTATAGTCAAGTGGAAATGACAGACAAGTAACCAATTATCGCAGTATGGTGTGCTGAGTGCTGTAACCAAGGTGTGCCCAGGAGGCTGTGGAACATAAAGCAAAGACTTCACAGCGGAGAAAGGGAAGGTTTCCCTAGCAGGTGTGTGAGTGGGTTTGAGGGGTGTGCATAGACAGCTGTTTGAGGTGAGTGTTAAAGAGAGAATAGCCTGGTGAAGAAGTTGGGGGGAAGTGGGAGAGCATTCTGCATAGAAAGGGAATGGCTGATATGATGGTCCAAATTTGCACAGCAGCCCAAAGCATTCACATGGTATTTCCCATGTCCCTAATCTCTTGCCCATTGAATCACTCACTCATTCATTCATCAGTTGTGCAACACATGTATTCATTCACTCATTCAAACTTTATTAAGTCGCAACCATATGTTAAACACTAGATACTGAGGATATAAGACGTGGTTGTTGTAAGGGGGTAGGGGAGAGGGCGCCGGGAAAAACAGACACTTAAACCTACACCTGGGAAAGAACGTGCTATGTGCCTTAACAAGAGGAATGGACAATGTAATATGCGAGCTTTGGAAAGTGAAGAGTTTGCTATGAACTTCAAAACTATGAGTCTAAAAGTGTTTTACAGATCTCAGAATTTGGGTTTTAGTAGTCCTAGTCTTAAGGATGTATTCAAGAAAAGGAGAACAAAGACAATAAGAGGAGCCTTGGGAGGATGGGATAGGTGGATTATCTGACATATGTAGTTTGGGTAGAAGGGTTAAGGGCACCATATTCTGGCCTGGTTGCCTATGGTGTATTTCAGGTATAATCTCTCCTAGACAGACTCCCACCTCTTAGCTCCATGTATAAAGGAACAGATTAAGTAATTGCTCTCTAATGGTTGTATTAGTGCTGAGTAACAAATTACTCTAAAATTTAGCAGCTTAAATCAATAAACATTTGTTATCTTTTAATTTCGGTGGGTCAGAAATCTAGGCACAGCTTAGTTTGGGAGTCTCTGGTTCAGCCTGTCTCGTGAGGTTGCAGGTAAGCTGTTGGCCTGGTCTGCAGTCTCATCAGAAGGCTTGATGGCTCCCCTGGGGGAGGGGGATTGCTTCCACACTCACTCATGTGGTTGTTGGCAGGCTCCGTCCCTCCCCACGTGGACCGCTCCATGGGGCTGCCTCGCAACATGGCAGCTGGCTTGCCCCAGGGATGGTGATCCAAGAGAGAGCAGGAGAGAGCCACAGAGTGCTGGAGAGGGAAGCGAAGCCACCCAGTCTTAGAAGTGAAATGCCATCACTTCTGCTGTGTTCTGTTGGTTAGAAGTGAACCAGCAAGTCCAGGCCTCACTCTAGGGAGGTGATTACAGAAGGGCATGAATATAAGGACATGAGATCGTTGAGGACCATCTTAGAGGCTACCTGCCTGCTGGCATATTTTTCAAAGGAACCAGGGTTTCATTTGAAATATGTTTCCTAGATTAGGAGGCAAGGTAGTACAGAGATGGGTGCACCACTTTTTTTAAAAGCTCTGCAATATTGGGCAAGTTATAGAACCTCTCTGAGCCACAGTTTCCTCCTGTGTAAAATATAGATAATAGTCCTTAATTAACCAAATCACTCTAATAAATTAGTTTATTTGAAGCTTTTAGGAAATAATATGTGCTATTAAAAATTTAAAAATAAAAGTAACTATTATAATTATATTTATCCTTATTGCTGAAATTCAGCCCTTTTTCCAATTCTTGTTTCTATACCTTGGTTAGTGGGATTGGTCTTTATAAAGGAAGTATACAGTAGTACCCTCATATCCACAAGGGATACATTCCAAGAACTCCAATGGATACCTGAAACTGCAGATAGTACCTAACCCTATATACATACTTTCCTATACATACATACCTATGATAAAATTAGTTTATAAATTAGGCTTAGTAAGAGATTAACAACGATAACTAATAATAAAATAGAGCAATTATAACAATATACTGTTCACAATTTCAAGGGTAGAAGATTCATTCTTACCGTTGATATTAGCAACCTCAGCATATGTTAAACTGAGAACTTTCACTTTTTCACTTATAAGAAGCACTTTACAGCATCTCTTTAGCATATCCAAATTGTCAGCATCACTACTCTTACGCTTTGGGGCCATTATTAAATAAAAAAAGGGTCACTTGAACACAAGCACTGCAGTACTGTCACAGTCGATCTGATGTGATAACTGAGATGGCTACAAAGTGATTAACAGGCAGGGAGCATGCATAGCGTGGATACATGGGACAAAGGGATGTTACACATCCCAGATAGGACAGAGCAGGATGGGCACGAGATTTCATCATACTACTGAGAATGATGAGCAATTCAAAAGTTATGAATTGCTTATTTCTGGAATTTTTCATTTAATATTTTCAGACCTCAGGTAACTGAAACCACAGAAAGGGAAACTAGATAAGGGGAGACCATTTTAGCTTTAATCCTGCCCCTGCTCAAAACACCTTCAATGACTGATAAAGTGGCATTCAGAGTCTTCTCCCTTCTGGCTGAAAGCTGCTTTCTAGCTTTTTCCCACACTGGATAGCCTCTACACATTCTCTGCAGCCTCAAACATGAATAATTTCCTACTCTGTAAACTTGTCTAGAGATTTTCGCTCTTCATATCTTTGCTCGTAGTGATCCTACTTACCTTTGCCTTTCTTAATGACACCCTTCCCACAAATACAAATGAAGTGCTCCTCATTGAAAACCTACTCATCCTTCAAGACATCCCAATTGTCACGTTTACATTGTGTAATCCACAGCTTTGTGTATAGGAAGCTGTGGATGAAAATTTTTAATTGTGTCATTCGCCTGCCAAAAAAAGCAAAATAAAACAACCGATTGAGGTGCTTGCCCCCTCCCACTCCAAAATAAGATTTTTGTTATTTAAGTAACATTTTAATAATCAACACTATTACTCCAACTAATGCTGGTCCCAACTGCTCCTGTATTGCTTATATTGATGAATTTGAGGCTAAGATATTCAGAATTGGCTACAGGAGTGGTATGTTTCTACTGTCAAGCAGCCTGTTCCGGTGACAGGCTGTTGTTGAGCGTGCAGTCTAACACTTGGGCAGGTACTGGAAGCTGGTTCTGCTTTCATGTTGTGAGGAAAGCATTGGATTATCTTGTTGTTCTGCCTTTTGCATTATTGAAGGTGATTTGCCTGTTATTTGGTTTCAAAACTTGACATCAAAATCATTTAGTAACATAATTCAGAGCCTCAAGTAAGTGTAGAAGTCAATGATAAATTTCTAAAATTAAATTATGCCACAGAATTTGAAAAAAAGATGAAGTACATGTAGTGAATGTTATTTTTAGCTGAAAGTAAATTTTTAAAGAAACTTTCCCAGTAATGTGAAATAGCTCAAATACCTTTAGTTTCTTTGGTTTTTACCAGTTCCTAATGAAGTTTTATATTATAAATGGATTGAATATTTTTTAGAATTCTCCAAATGCATTTGGAATATATTGAAGGCTCAATATTTACATTTTTCAACTTCAGCAATATAAATAAGATGACTTTAAACTCAAATCTTGAGCATTTCTCCCAAACCAGAAAGTAAAAATTAATTCCACATATGTTAGTAATATCACAGATTAATTACTTCCTAGCAAATATTAATACTAAATAACAATGCCCATGTTGGTAAGGCTTTAACTAAAACATTTCTATATGTAAATGACATATGAATATCTTGTGTTTTATTGCCTCACTCAAGTATGTTTTCAGCTTTCAAAATATATTTTATCTTCTTCTAGAAAAAGATTATACCCAAGTTTCTTATCTTAAAAATTATCCTAAATTTTCTTATAATACAAGGGCCTGTGCTCAGTAGGGGGCATAATAAAAAATTAACAAGATAGACAACTAATAGTTCCTTCAATAAATATATAAAATAACTGAGACCATACAGTTATCAAGAAAACGAGATCAAAAAGTACTTTTTGTGAGCAGCAATGGTAGGTTTTGGCTACTGACTTTAATATGAAAAGGTTACATGTTGAGTTTGTGGGAATATATTTTTCCTTAAATTTATCCTCTATACTTTTGTTTATGGACACTGAGCAAGGCATCAATTAAAGAGTGATGTATTTGTTCAGTGATAGGCATAGACGTATACATACATATATTTTAACTATAATAATATTTATCAGACACATCAGGTATAGGTTTTCCCCTGATCCTTATATTAAGAAGTCCTGAGACTGCCTGTCCACTTTTTATATTTTTTATCATTCCTTTGGATTCCTTTCTGACAGAAATAAATGAGACTTGAGAAATGAGGTTGGGGTTGTGGCAAACAAGATTTCTATTATGTGGCAATGGCTTCCTGTTTGTCCAAGATTCAGCTGTAACAGTATTACCTCAAATGTTAGGAGAAGTCATAACCAATCCTTTTCCAGGCAGTCTTTGAAATGAGTTTCAGATTTCAAACAATGGGAAGAGATTTCATATTTGGGCTATGAAATTAAGGCTGGGTTTTATAATGTGTCTGGTCAGCATTTTCACCTACTTTTGAAGGGTCATTGAGCTACATATTTTAAATAATTTCTAGTCATTTGGGGTTAAATGTTTAATCCTTTTAAATCTTTCAGTTTAAAGGTGATACAGGTTTTAGCTAGGATTTGAGATCTTAAACCCTCAGAAAATTAGAAAAGTGTTGACTTATAGTATAGAAGCCGGTCATTGTTTCATCAATTCCAGAATTTAATCAGGTTGGTGCCCTTGGGAGGTAAATGATAACATTATTAGGTAATTTATAGTAATAAATTTCCTGGTACACAGCTCCTAAAAGAATGTCTTTTTGTATGCTAATGAGTTGAGTGATGGCTGGGGACCCCTAGATAGGTTGAAGATGGGAGCTGGTCCCGGAAAGACCAAGGCCTCATTAGAGAGTTGGGACTTTCAACCCTACCCCACAGCCTCTGAGCAGGAGAGAGGACCTAAAGGCTGAGTTTTTCACCAACAGCCAATGATGTAATCAATTGCACCTGCATAATGAAGCCTCCATAAAAACCCAAAAGGACTGGGTTCTGGGAAATTCCAGGTAGCTGAACACGGGGAAGTTCATAGAGGTGGTGTACCAGAGGAGGCATGGATGCTCTCTGGATGTTCATCTATATTCTTTGTAATAGTCTTAATAATAAATGGGCAAGTAAGTGTTTCCCTAAGTTCTATGAGCTATTGTAGCAAATTAATCAAACCTGAGGATGGGGTCATGGGAACCCCAATTTACAGCTGGTTAGTCAGAAGCACAGGGCCATGTAACCTGTGCTTTGCAGCTGGCATCAGAAGTGGGAAAGGAGTCTTATGAAACTGAGCCTTCCACCTGTGGGATCTGATGCTGTCTCCAGGCAGATGGTGTCAGAACTGAATGGAATTAGAAGACACCCAGCTGGTGTCTGCTGCAGAATTGCTGGGTGTGTGGGGAAAACTTCCCCCACATCTGGTGTCAGAAGTGGTCTGGTCTGTGTTGTGTTTATTGTGCTGTGAGTAAAATAGGGAAAAAAATAGTTTGTTTTTCCACTCATAGTTCAACTTTTAATGGTGATGGTTTTAAAACAATAATCTCTAAGAGTGGAGGAAGGGAGGCCAATTGAAGAGAATCCAGAGACTAGATGCTTGGGAACAGGAGTAATTAACCTTTCAGTGAATTCCAATTACAAATTATGAACAGACCTATCTATAGAAATCTGTGATTGGGTCGGTGATGCCTTTTTCCTGAATATTTCAGAAGCATGGAATTAAAATGTTTGTCAGGGCCCAGATATGGTGCTTTGCCTAGTTATAAGGGATATAGACTTCAGTTTTTACTCTAAAGAGTTAGGAACTCAAAGAAATGTGAGTAGGTATTAACTGATCAACACCTAAGTGGACACATAGGAATAACATTTATCAGGCGTCGGGCACATGGGGGGTGAGGAAGGGATGGGTATATACATACATAATGAGTGCGATGTGCACCGTGTGGGGGATGGACACACTTGAAGCTCTAACTGGGTGGGGGGAGAAAGGCAACACACATAACCTAAACATTTGTACCCTCAAAGTATGCTGAAATAAAAAAAATAAAAAAAGAAAAAGAAAAAGTAACGTGAGTAGTAGACAGAGAAGGGTATCAGGAAAAAAGTCAGCCTTAACATCTGGAGTCTAGATGTAGTATTAATCATTGATAAAAATGAATGATTGTCTGTGTGATGGGCTTAGATCTTTCTGTAAGGCCAAATTCTGTTATTTGAAAATATGCTCTAGAGTAGTATACCTCATTTTGTTAAAGAGATGCCCTCCAAAATTACTTTCTCAAATATACCATTCTTGTTAAAGTCATTCAATTTATATATGCATTTGGGAAATATAGGTTTGGGTTGGCTAAAATGATACCCACTTGGGATTGTGACACTAATGATTACAACTGCAAGTCACATACGTAGCATACCCCCAGACTCTCCAAGGGGCTTCTTTTGAGGAACCTAGGTGCATAGATCAAAGAGAAAGAATTTTTTTTGACATTTCTCTCTTCCCAGTTTTCAAATCTATAGGCTGTTGAAATAGAAAGAAACACAGAATCATTGGCAGAAACCTCAAGATAGATAGATCTGTCTTGAGTAGCAAATCTAGGATTTTCAGGGTTTAAAACTCCCTTAGACTGAAGAAAAAACTGGTAAATGGTGGGGGGGATGGTGGGAATGGGGATGGCGGGAGGGGGGAGTGAAGCCAGAACATTTCTGTGCTATTCTTACATAATGAAGTCATTATGTTTTGCCTTAAGCCCTGTACTTTATACTACAATTGAGTGTTAAGTCTTACTTGCTTATTTCATTATTGCAAATGACTACATAAGTAGAATTCTTTCTATAAGTGGCAAGTGACTTTTCTTCCCCTATATTGAAAGCATTTCTGTAAAACATATTTTTAGTGAAAAAAGTAATTAGAATTATATTATTACCCAGTTTTCAAGTTAGATGGCTGAATATCCTGGATGAAAGTTGCCTATCCTTTTACAAAATGATTGTTCTCTTCCATTTGTGCATCAATTATGGAATGTTAGGTAGATATCAAGTGGAGATAATTAGACAGAAAAAAGGAACAACCTGTTGCCCGTAAAAACATAAACTGTCACATTATACAAAATGATAGGGGGGTGAATCTGTGAAAGGAAGAAAGTCAGAGAATCCTTCCAGAAGCTATTAATAATTGTTGGCAATCAGCTGAGAGAGGTAGTTCTTTTTTATTTATTTATTTTGAGACAAAGTCTCACTCTGTTGCCACTAGAGTGCCATGGTGTCAGCCTAGCTCACAGCAACCTCAAACTCCTGGGCTCAAGAGATCCTTCTGCCTCAGCCTCCCAAGTAGATGGGAAAACAGGCATACACCACCATGCCCGGCTATTTTTTTCTATTTTTGGTAGAGACAGGGTCTCGCGCTTGCTCAGGCTGGTCTCGAACTCCTGAGCTCAAACAATCCACCCAGCTCAGCCTCCCAGAGTGCTAGGATTAGAGGCATGAGCCACCGCGCCCAGCCTATTGAGAGGCAGTTCTTAATTCAGTATTTTCTGATGCCTCTGGGGAAGGTTCCATAAAGGGAGTATAATGAGATAGAGGATTCCATGCACCACAGAAACTGTAACTTCTATGATGGAACAGGCCATTGGTAGTATGAGATTTACACAACTGTATTCCATGCTTCAGCAGATAGTCTGTGTTAACAAACTATGTTGAAGCAACTACTAAGAAGTCATCTACAACTTCACTCTCCAATCCCCACTCCTACTCCCCCCCAAGAATAGGCTGTCTTTAATTCATTATCATGTTATGGTCTGTATTTATAGAAGACATTTCTAATTGGATAGTTTTTATTGCAGGCTAGTGTTGCCAAAATTTGCAAAGTCACCTTTTAAATTTCTTTCTTTCTTTTCTTTTTTTTTTTTTTTTTTTTTGAGACAGAGTCTCACTTTGTTGCCTTGGCTAGAGTGCCATGGCGTCAGCCTAGCTCACAGCAACTTCAAACTCCTGGGCTCAAGCGATCCTCCTGCCTCAGCCTCCCGAGTAGCTGGGACTACAGGCATGTGCCACCATGCCTGGCTAATTTTTTCTATATATTTTTAGTTGGCCAATTAATTTCTTTCTATTTTTTTATTAGAGACGGGGTCTTGCTCTTGCTCAGGATGGTTTCGAACTCCTGACCTTGAGCGGTCCGCCCGCCTCGGCCTCCCAGAGTGCTAGGATTACGTGAGCCACCGCCCCCGGCCTAAATTTCTTTACTTAGCACAATCTGAGTCAATGTGAGACATTCTCGTTTTGTTCTCCTCCTTCCTCCCCACAAAAAGAAAAAGATAAGCTGAAAAAGCTCAAAAAAATACCAAAAAGATCTCAGAGACTTAAACAAATGGAGTACTATTTGCAGTATCGGGTAAAAGGTAGGAAAGTTGTCAGTATTCAAGGTGGGCTTACAAGGTCAGTCCCCTTTATTCTTACAGAATTGTATGTCCCCTTCAAAGCAAGGCTAGAACCTAGAATTTGCTAGTATGAATCACTATGTCTACTTGACTTGGAATAGAAAGTACCTAAAATCATGGGAGAAAACTCTCTCTCTCTTTATATATATACACACATACACACACCTGTATATATATACACACACATATACACATATATACATATATGTATATATACATATACACTTTTTTTAAGGGAGAAGACTGTATTTTGATGTTTAACCCAGGATATAGAAGATTAGGGACCGGATGTTTGTTCACTCTCATTCATGGGTTTTCTTTCTCTTTGAGGGTATCTTCAGGCACAGCTGTACAGCTCTTCCTTTGGAATTAACTATTGTGAACATGTTTATATTGGTAGGAATGTGGGAGCCTTTGGCTTTGTTTTAGGGTATGATTATTGGTAAGCACATTTCTTTTTTTTTTTAAATAAAATAATCATTAATATATTTTTATTTTTTATTTCAGCATATTATGAGGGTACAAATGTTTAGGTTACGTGTGTTGCCTTTCCTCCCGTTCCCCTCCCCTCCCCCAGTCAGAGCTTCAAGCGTGTCCATCCCCCAGCTGGTGCGCATCCCCTCCTCCCCCCTCCTATCTGCCCGATGCCCGATAAATGTTATTCCT
>CAUYPO010052055.1:0-13717 GCA_963574435.1 Cheirogaleus major
CAAAACCACAATGAGATAGCTCACTTAACTCCAATGAGAATGGCCTTTATCAAAAAGTCCCAAAACAACAAATGCTGGCATGGATGTGGAAAGATAGAAACATTCTGACACTGCCGTGAGACTGAAAACAGGTACAGACTCTATGGAAAGTAATTTGGAGATGCCTCAAAGAACTAAAATTAGAACTACCATTTGATCCAGCAATCCCACTACTGAGTATTTACCCAAAGGAAAAAAAGGCATATTATTAAAAAGACATCTGCACTCGAATGTTTATAGCAACACAATTCGCTATTGCAAAGATGTGGAAACAACCCAAGTGCCCATCAATACATGAGTGGATTAATACAATATGGTCTATGTATACCATAGAATACTACTCAGCCATGAAAAACAATGTTGATCTAATACTACCTCTTGTATCATCTTGGATGGAGCTCACTCTTCAAATTCCTTTGATGGATGCTTTTCTTCTGGGTGGAATTCTCCATCTTTTCATCTATTTTTCTATGTCTTCTTCTGTTTTCTTTTACCTATTAATTATAGTTATTTTAAAGCCTTTTTTATTAAATCTAATATTTATGTCAATTGTGTTGGTACCTGTAACAATTTTTTAATTAAATGCTGGACATTATGTATTTTAAAATATGTAGTGTTATATTCCTCTAGGAATGGTTTACTTATCTGTTTCCTGGACAGATATGGTAGTGGCTGATGACTATACCTAATCAGGGACTGAGCTGAGTTGAGGCAAATGGTAATGTTCATAAGGCTCTACTACTTCTGGTTCACACTTACTCCTAAAGTGAAGACCTCCAGGACTTTCAATAGAAAGCTTGGTGTATTCATCAGGGACTCTCTCTGTTAAGTTCCAAACTCTAATTTTAAGGATAGGACAATGAGACAGCAGAAAGTGCTGCTCTCCTTTTCAAAATCTTTCTCTTTAGCTTGTCAGCTCCCCACCTTGAGCACCTTCAGAATTAGGTGAATAATTTGAGGGGGAAACTGGCTGTATGACAGATAAAATTGTTCACCCATCCTTTCTTACTTAGACCATGGTGCCTCACATCTCCAACTTTATCTATCCAGTCCCTGGGTATTACTACAAGTTCTACTGATATTACTGTCCCCCAGAAGTAGCCCTCTCCCCAAGCAAAACCTGAATTCTCCAACTGATGCCCTGAAACTCTTACTAGCAAATGACACCACAGACGTGCAGAAAGTCACTTCACCTCACCTCAACTCTCCCCTTTCTAGAACCTTGACATTTTGTTCTTACTTCAGCAGCTTCCTCATATCTTTAAAGAAATTATTTTAAAAATTTTTATTGAGCTTTTCTTATTGTTCTCACAATGAGCTTGGTCTATAACTAGCTACTCCATCATGTTCAAAAAAGAACATACTTTTTAATCTTCATTTTCTATTCCTGAGATTACCTTTCCAACCAAATGGAAGATTTAAGTTGTTTCATTTATTGTCTGTTTTCTTATTTTTGCAACTAAATTTTTCTGTTATTAATATTTAAATGTATAAAGATAAAGATCTTTTAATTTTTGGAACTACCTGAAAATTGAAGTCTATCAAATATCAATATTATAGATTTGACTTGTAAGACTGTTTTTACAAGCATGCTCAGAGAATTTTCCTAATAAACAAAGAAATACAGCTAGTTGAGTTCCTGAATTGTCAATTATTCTGATCAAGTACTGAGCCATGTTGATTTTTGGCCCATCAACTATTTTTTCCAAAAGAATTTAAAATTAATCCTCAAACACTATTAAATTTTACTTCAACCTGAATGTAAAGTTTAATGCTGAAAAGTGCCATGTTTTCTAATTTGGGATTATTATAAATCATTCAGTAATTTAGAAATTGTTTCATGTTCTATGCATTCAAAGAAACCTGCTTAGACTAACTACAGATTTAGTTCAAAACAAGCCATTACCTTGGATAAGTAATATAAAACTTCTGTGCTCTATGCACCAAAAATCAATAACTTGGTAATGAGGTATTAAGTCCCCCTGGATATTAAGATGACAAAGCTCAAAATATTACAATTTTTTGTTTTATTTTATTTCTGTCACTTTAATGGGGGCTAGCTTTTGAAAATTAAAGAAATGGAATTTTTTTGCAAAATAATCAGTCAACTAATAATTTATTTTAGATTTAGATTTGCAAAGAGCTCATGTGTTACACATTAGTTTCTTAACATTTAAAATAAGTTATTTTCATTTGCTTTCTCATCTACTGGTTTCAGATTGGAATATATTTGCATTTGTAAAACTGTTTATAAATCAGTATGTGTCATAGGTAAGAGCAGGAAAGACAATAAAAAATGACTTCTTACAAATTATTCACATTTGAAGGAGAAAGAATGAGTAGGTAAATATGTAAGCCTATGTTTCCAGTACTGCATATAGATTGATATAAATATTCTACTATATAAAACAAATAGAAACTTTTGTGTGACCCTCATGTGTTACAATAATGTTTAATTAACAATATGTCAAATACCATCATTTTTTCTCTGAGAAACTTTATGTATATTCTCATATAAAAACAACTATTTTAGTAATTATTTTATTATCAGATCCAATATTGAAGAAAATAACTAACCAACATTTAGTTCCACAATTTTTACAGAGATAGATATGTTACAGAAAGTCAAAATTAAATGAGGACCTCCAGAAAAAAATTGCTATGCAATATCAAGAACAAATAACCATACAAAGATTTTCAAATGGACTAGAGAAAATCTGTTCTGTGGATCTTGAATCCTTTTATGCGCTTTGAGAAGAGCAAGTGTAAGAGATAGAGACAGGAAGAGTAACAGAAAGAGAGAGAAGGCTTTATTGGGAGTGTTAATGAAGTCATGTATTTGGACAGAGCTCTTTCTACACTATGAATCCAAACACACACAATTTGGGGGAAAGGGAGCTATGGCAGGTGGTCGTGAGAATATGCCTCCCAGAAACCCAATTGTAGGAAGCATAATTGGCCAGGTGTCCCAACTGCTGTGCTGTGGTTATATGAAGACTGTACTTCTCATGGGCTGCTCCCAGTCAGTGACTTAATGAGGCAGGGATACTAATCAAAACTCATTTTTAGGAGACACAGGACTCCTTTCACAGCCAATAGTGGCTTGAAGACCCCTTTTGGCTTTGCCAAACCACCATCTGACTACACAGCAGTCTATGACCATTCTCCTCAACCTTATCTCCCACTTTCCTTCTCTCACGAACAGTCTGGCATCAGGTCTGAAGACTCTTCCAGATTTCCTGGCTCCCTCTCCATTTCCTCCTCTCTATTGTTTTTCACCTAATGAGATACCATTCTTGGCATTTCTCAAAGGAAGTAAACAAATACTTCTAACTACATACCTACTCAGATGTTCAAAGGAACCACTGGGAGAACTAAACAATATGTTCCCTGTGATTGGAGGACCTAAAATATTGAGTTTGGTTTCTACCTGTATAAGCTGGTGTAGACTGAGGCCTGAGGTCTTTATTTCTAGTACAATGATGGATAAGAAGCTGTGGCTTTGCTGGCAGAGCCAGGAGAGTGTTGCTGCGTTGAGATGGCTACGGTTCCAAAATTAGCCAGTAGCAGTGATGACAGCATGTTTCTCTTGGACAGAAGTGTACCACTCTACAGAGAGCTGGCATGGGGTCATCTTGGGTCCTGTAAAATGGACCCATCAAAAGAAACTCAAATCTCATCACAAAGAAGATAGAGCTGTACAGTTGATCCCCCAGAGGCCAAAGAATGGGACAAGGAACTGCTGCAGAGAATAGTCCAGATGCATCACAACAACTGGAGCTATGAAGGGCCAAGCAGGAGCTTCTGAAGAGTCTGTGGAAAGAAGGTACATCAAAAGTGAAAGCAACACTTAAAACACCTGTGGCCAGCTAAGCAAGTGTTGTCACATTCCTTTACCTGTTTTTCTAGCCTCTCTTCTCTCCAGAAACCTGAATGAAAGCCATGAACAAGGAGTGACAGAAGAAGTAAGCTAACAAAATGTAGAGAACGATCCAATTATAGTCACTTTATCTCACTGAAGGCTTCCAAGTTGAAATAGGAGGAGGGAGAGCACATTGAAAGTTCTGTTGTTGTATGGATCACAAATGCTATTTGGTGAATTGAATAAGTATCTTCAAACTCAAGTAATTGAAAAACTATTAGCTAAACATTAGTAGAAAATCCATGGGAAAAATTGTAGAGCTGTTATAAAAAAGCAAGGGAAGTTTCTCTCCCAATTAAAAATCTAATATTATTAGTCAGGTTTGTTCAACCTGCTGGTCAATATATATTAATCTTCATGGAGGGTTAGTAAAAATATAATAAATTTACAGTTTTTAATATATCAACTGTTAGCATAAAATTATATTTTGAACCCCTTACAAGTGATTATCTGAGTTAATTTACTAATATCCTTCAATAGCACGGAAAACTATGAATTCTTCATTGATAATAATACTGCCATGAAAATAGTTTCAATTATGAATATATAGTAATTATAAACATACTTATAAGTGCATTCAATATACTATTATAAATTGCTAAAAAATAGGCATGATCAAAAACATTAAAACCATTTATTTTATAATAGTCTTATATTTCATCATCCAAAGAAAGTAAAAGAACAATAATAAGGCACAGCAAGGTCATTAGATAAAAGAAATCTCTTGTGTTATTTAGCATAAAATGAAATAAAAACACTGAAAGATTTTGTCTTCACTATTTAGCAAAAGACATGAATTATGGGCACTTTGAGCACATGTCTTTTTTTGAACAATTATGTATCTATAAACCAAAATACAGGCAATGAATACAAACTGGATCTTAATGAGCACCAAGAATCCAAGAGATGAAAAACAAACAAAAGGCCAAGAGAACCACTAATGATGTTACAACTGCTACTATGAGCTTTTCACATTTGGATAACAACAGCATGATTCATGAGCTAACTAACCAAGTTTCATTTTGTTCCATCAACAAATTAAAGCTTTTTACTAAATTTTTTATGACCTCAACCCATTAATTTTGTTTTGACTCTTCATTTCCAATCTTCACCAAATCAAGATATTGAGCCTAAAAATTAGTCAGGCTTCTACTTCTTTCATGGAAATCTAACGTACTCTTCTAATGGATAATTTGTTATAAAACAAAACAAAATATTTCATGGCTTTCAAGCAAAACCGAACACCAAAACTAGGGAAAACTTTGTCTCTTATTTAAATACTTTGGATTTTACAAGAGTAATGACTCTTCATGTATATATGTTCCCTACATCAAGTTAGTAATTTTGCTTTCTGTTTCCATTATAATAGAGCAATAAGTCAATGAGCATTCAGTTATATTTGAGCATGTCTATTTCTGGGAATAGCTACATTTAAGGAATATGCATTATCAAAGAAAAATGCTTCATTTAAAATTTTACAGATAAATCTAGATTTTCTTTTTTAGTCGCCTCATCTATATAAGTAAAGTGTTATGTCGAAATATGGTTAAAAGACTATTTAAACCTAGCTAATACCCACTTAAGATGAATTTGTACGTTCCAATTCCTGTCAGTATATACTGGGTAATAGGACAATAAAGGGGTCTCCTCACCTGATTTCAAAACTTTCAGTACAAGTAACATCACCAACACTGATCCTCAGAGCCCCACGACTTCCCATGGCTTCCGTGGTGAATTCTAATGTTCTCTCCTAGCCAATCTGTTCAAAATGTGATAATCTGCTTACTATCTGGTTCCGCTCCATGGAGGAGGCACATTCTACCTTTGTCTAGCTGGCTATTTCGATCTTATCTCTCAAAAGTTAGTCATTTTAAAAGTAAACCTGATACATGAATATAGAAACAGTTCCATTGAGCAGACTATTTAGGTCCATATGAATTAGAATTTGATGTATGGCAGAAGTAGCAATATAATCATTGGGGAAAGAGAAATGATTCAATATATGATATTGGGACACTTGAGTAGGCATTCTGACAGCCTAGATACCAGGAACAACAGGTATTCCTGCAGCCTTTGCATGTCTCTAAGGAGGGGTAGAGAAGCCCAGGGGCTCCCACTCACCCCTGGGAAGGTCCTTATGCCCTGCTGCGGGATGCTGTTGAAAATGAGAGACAAGTGGACAGCATTCTCCACGGTTTCTTGCAACGCTGACTGCCTGGGTAGTGCCCCAGCCTTTTTGATTGCAACCTCAAGGCACCATTCTGAGAATTTGACATTGGGCTGCATCCAGCCCTCAGGCTGAGTTCCGGCTGACATGGCCGCAGCCCCTACCTGGCTGAAAAGGTGCAGGGAAACCAGGCTTTCCAGCACACGTGTGGGATGTCACCCACCATCCTGCAGCCAGCTGCTGTGGGACCCAGTCTCAGGTGAACTGCATGACCCACAGCATCTTGCCTACGATGCTTGACCGAGAAGGGCCCCGCCCTCCTTGGTCACAGATTCAAGGTACCACCTTGGGAGTTTAAAGCTGAATAGCTTCCTGCTCTCGAGGTGAGTTCAGATTGATGAAGCTGTAGTTTCTGTCCAGCTGACCAGGGACAAGGGAGCCCAAGCTCTCCCATCCACTTAGGACAAGTCCCACCACCCTGATATGGGCTCCTGCAAGACTGAGATGGGAGCAACTGCACTCCCCACAGTTTTATTGCCAGGGCCACTTTCCTGAAAGGAGTCCTGCCCTTTCTGATTGCAAGCCCACAGCCAGCTCCACTTTAAGAGTGTAACACTGGGCCATGCCCCAACCTCAGGCTGAGTTCAAGGTGACTTGGCTGCAGCTACCACCTGCCTGGAAAAGGTATGGGGTACTACTCAATGATAAAGAAGAATAAAATAGGGGGGAGGGGGAGCATGGGCAATATATGTAACCGTAATATTTGTACCCCCATAATATGCTAAAATAAAAAATTAATAAAAAAAAGAAAGAATAAAATAATGTCTTTTGCAAGAACCTGGATAGAACTGAAGGCCGTTATCCTAAGTGAAGTAACTCAGGAGCAAAATAATAAATGCTGCATTTATTTTACAAGTTCTCACTGATAAGTGGGAGCTAAATTATGGCTACACAAGGGCAGTCAGTGTGGTATAATGGATTTTGGATACTCAAACGGGGGAGTGTGAAAGAGGATGAGGGAAAAATTACTCGTGGGGTACAATGTATACTACTCAAATGATGGGTAAACCAAAAGCCCAGACTCCACCACTATACAATATGTATTAATACATATGATCAAATTCAACTTGTATGCCTTAAATCTCTTAAAATAAAAAACAAAGAAAAAAGAAAAAATAATATAAATTTACTAATTTTTAGAATGCTTTAATATCAATTTGGATTAGTCATCCTCATCTTTTTTTTTAAATGTGTCTAAAATTTTCTTCATTTTTTTATCTTTCACAATAAGTTTATAAACTTCAGAGTAAGTTGCTCACATTTCAAAAAATATTCCGCTGACTTTATTGAGATTATATTAAATGTATATTTACTTAGAGAAAATTTTATACTTCTCTTGCTTGGTCTTCTTTTCCAAAAACAAAATATGATTTTTCACATATTTAAGTTTCCTTTTGTGTCCTCAGAAGCATTTTAAAGTTTTATTCACATTTATACCTACTTCATTCCATGTTAAATTTATTTTTAAGTATGTGATCCTTCTTGTTATTATTACAAATAGAATCTCATTTTTTATTTTTTATCATATTTTCCTGCTATATGCTTCACCTTCCATTCTGAAAATGTTTACCTTATGTTATTTCCAGAGATAGAGAGACAGATATAGAGGTAGAGATATTAATATTATTTCATGTTTTAATTTCTATTTCCATTTTCCATATCTTCTTCATAAATACCAGGTATCTATATGTTGGCTTTTAATTGCTTAGACTCTAAATCACATAGTCATTTTCATACAGAGGAAAATGACATAGTATAAAAGCTTGTCCACTTGATAACAATAATTGTTCTCAAGTCTTTCTTCTATTCATTCGTGTTACTATTTTTGCTGCTGCATTAAGCATGTCAATGTTATTTTTTCTCTATATTATTTCATAGATCTATAAATTATCTTAATATTTTTTTCATTTTATCTATTAATATTTCTCCATGTTTAGTTTAATTACTTGGGAGTTAATTATGTCTACATTTTCTTCTGTACCCTGGAATCAATCTTATTCCAATGTGTGTTAGTCATTTGTTTTTGGAAGGCATAATTATCTTACCACTTATTTAATACAAGGTACATAAACCTAATTTGTTTGTGTATTTGGTTTTGTTGCTGCTATTTTTCCTGCTTGCTTACCTGTAAATACATTCTCTCTAGGCCTTCTGTTTTCACTATAACAGTAAAGGTAGAGTCTTCTTGACTCCTCTTTTTGTTTATCATAACATTCTTTGAATTTTCTGTTTAAAACCTGAGTATGGATATTAAATATTGACTTTAATTTTAGTTAATCATTAACCTTTTGAAGTATTAGAGAGGAAATAATAGACATAGGTTGTCTTCATCAAGTAATATTGCTCCTGTAAAGTTTCTCCCTGAATAAGTTGCGTTGTCATTTTTGTGAATGTGTCAGTAGATGAGAAGTGCAAACTGTTCCACTGGATGATGATATTTTTTAGGGTCATTTGACTAATTTGACGAGAGGATGACTTAATGAGAAATTCTGTGCTCTCAGATGTCGTGTTTAGTGTGAACACTCAGCTGCTTTAAGCCACTGTTGATCTGTGGTAGCTCACAGGAGGTTTTTCCAGGTGCCCTGGACTGCCTATCATGAGACTGCCTAATAGAGGATAGGTAAGGATTTCCCGAATTTTTCATAACAGATATCCGGTTCTGTTGATTTTGCTAAACTGGAGGATAGGGTGTTTTTAAGATGGTTTTATCAGAATTTTTCTACTTATTTCCTCCACATATTTTTCCAAAGGGTAGAGTTATGAATATTTATTCCAACATCTTCTTCCAACTTGGTCCCAATTTTATTGTATTTGGCCAATATTTTTAAATATATAGTATTAGTTTGAGCTTTTCCCAAATTTGACCAATAGTATAATATTACATGGAACAAAGAGTAATTTTATCAATGAAGAACCAAATCTAAAATGTGAATATAAATTATACACCTTTCTTGCTCTGAAAGTACTTAGTACTGCTTAAAAATAGAAGAAATTGGACAGGCACGGTGGCTCATGCATGTAATCCTAGTACTCTTAGAGGCCAAGGCAGGAGGATCCCTTGAGATCAGGAGTTCGAGACCAGCCTGAGCAAGAGTGAGACCCATCTCTACTAAAAAAAAAAAAAATAGAAGAAATTGATAGCAACATTATAATCAGAAATCTTCATACACCATTCTTAATTACTGACTGATCAAAAAGGCAATCATACATAAGCATTTGGAATAGCTATAGGAATTGATAAACACACATCAAACTTTATACACCATTATCTGTAGTTATACTTTATTTTGAAGTGCATGAAACATTTATAAAAATTACAGAGTACTTTCTTATCATACTTCCCCCCAAAATATATGAATGAATTTTAGAGATGAAAAGTCGGTAAAGAGAGCAGCTTTTTTTGTGCGTTTGCCTATAGCAGATGCTTGTCAGGAAAAGCATTATTTAAAAAGGATATATGTGATAGACAAATTGGCCCAAATGTAGCTCATCAAAGGAACCCCACCTATATAATATCGTTTGTTACTTTTGTATTCAAATTGAATTTCAACAATTTCAATAGGAAAGCAGTTCCAAGAGTACTTGGATCATTTATTACCTTTTTGTTGATTTTATCTTAAAGTGTATTATTTTGAGAAAATTATTTTCCTATTAAAATATTGATAAATAATATAAAATTTTGCTATAGAAGTTAATGCTACATTATTTCTTTTTCCCATTAGTTTCTTTTTAATAATTAGAAATTAGTCCTTATTTTAAAATAGTTACATATTAATAGTACATTCATTCAGTGAATATTTATTAAATGCATTTATTATACCAGAGAGTAGATGTGCTTTTCATAACTTTTTTCTATTCATCCTTACAACCATCCTATTAAATAGGTTCTATCAACATTCCAATATTAATACCAAGGAATCTAAGACTGAGTAACTTGGCTAATTGGCTACCATGTCTAGAATTTTAATAAGGACCAATTTCACTCTGAAGTACTCTGCTTCTAACTTTTACGATCTACTTTTAAACTATAATTATAAAACCTGGCTATGTATCAGTATCACCACTAGATATTAAAAAATAACTCATATGCCTAGGCTACATTTCATGCCACACTTCATTCATATCAGAATCTCCAGGAGTGGGGCAAAGTATCTGTCCTTAAAAATAATTATAACATATAAGAGGAATTTTAGAGGTAGGCTACATTCTTCTTTGCTTTTGTCTTGTGGAAGAAAGTAAGTTTCACTTCTTGATGTTCTCCTTAAGAGTGAATAACTTTTCTAAAAGCTTCTAGCAAAATTCTTATTGCTTTCTATTGTCCAGAATTTTGGCCAATCACTGATTGCGGGGAACAGAGGTTGAGCTTACCTTTAAGTTCAATTAGACCCAACCCTAGAGCAAAGAATGGGATCAGCTTCCCTTGAGGCATATGCACTGTGGAGGGGAGGGACACTACTGAAGAAATCAGGGTTCTATGGGGAGGAAACCCCAGGCAGGCGGCCAACAGTGTCCACTACAGATATCGCAAAGTGGAAGTGCTGGCTGTAAGGATATGACAGTACTCGTTTCCTCACATCCTCATCAACTTTGGACCTTAGCTATTGAAAAAAAAATCAATCTGATGATTGAAAAAATTTTATCTCACTTTTGTTTTGATTTTCATTTCTCTGATTATTATTGAGGTGAAGCACATTTTTTAGTTGTTAATTAACCATTTGAGTTTTTCTTTTTTAAAATTGCCTGGTCATATACTTTGCTCATTTTGAGGGGAGTTGTTTAACTTTTTCTTGTTCTTTATATAGCCTGTATATAATCCTTTGTTATATATATTGCAAATATTTTATCCCAATCTATTGCTTGTCATTTAACTTTGTTTATTGATTTTCATTGGGTCATGTATAAATTTGTGTATTCAAATATTTTAATCATTTGATTTTTAGCTTCTGGATTTTGTCTTTTTTTTTTCTGAGTTTTGTCTTAATGGGGCTTGTCCTACTCCAATATTATAAAAATACCTTTCTACATTTAGTGGTTTAAAATATAATTTTTATGATATCTTGAATTTACCATTCTGGACTCTGCATTCTATTTCATTTACTTATTTACTATTTGCCCCCAATTGATATCAATCTCTTTTAATATCTTGACATGCTCTGATATTATAGAAAATTTAGAAGATATTTTACTCCCATTTTTCTTGTCATTATTGACTGTCTCACCTCCAGATATGTTTTAGAACTAATTTTTAAGTTTTTATTTGGCATTACATTGAATTAATTAGTTTGAGGAGAATTTCCAGCTTTACTGTATTGAGTTACTCTAGCCATGACTGAGGCAATGTTATACTACAATTTTTCAAATAGATATAGGAATTAAACTATTTTTAAAACTTTCAAAGAGCAGCTAGATTATTTCCAGCTATCAGCTTTTTATTAATTTATAATTTTATTTTATTGAAGTCAGAAAAAGTCTATGCAATTTCTGTTTTTCTTTGGAATTTATTGAGATTGTTTCCTGAGAAATAATAGCAGTAAATTTTAAAAAATAAATAATGCCTTTGTGTTTCATAAATGTGTTTTCTCTATTTGTTGGATATGTGTATGTATACATGTATATTTTGTTACATATATTATTAAAATCCTAATTATTCTTCTTACTTTGGGGCTACTTTAATCATCAAATTCTAAGAGAGGTGTACTAAGTTATTCCAATAAAATTATGAGTTTAACAATAAAATAATAATAATTATAACAGCAACAGCAACAACATACATGTACATACACACACACACACACACAAAATACATCGTTAATGTTGAGACTTCTGCTTTAAAAGCTATGCAATCATTTAATGCATATTACTATAGGAAATGTATATTTTCCATTAATATTAATCATATTTAACCTGTTTGTACTATTGTATTATTCCTAAAAGACCAAAAATTGCAATACTGAAGGCTCAGGATAATTGCAGGAATTTTAGCAGGTATAATACCTTGTTGCTGCCAATTCTTAGGTATTATGTATGGAGTTAACAATTTGTAAAGATTCTGCATTTTAGTTTAGATTTTCACCAGCCTCACACTGCCTTCACACTTCAAAGTTCACATCCAAGGTAATCCCTCTGCTCCTTTTGCACTTTTCTCAATATACAGGCACTTTGGCACCTTTCCAGATGTGTCTGCCCAGTGACTCCCGTACAGCTTGCTGCGATACAATTGGGTAGCCAAGATCTCAGCGTGTAGGTTAAGAACTAAATATTGTCTTACACATTTGCCAAGTTCTGCCTGTATCTTCTTCGGCACCTCAAATCCTTTCTCAATTTTCCGGGCCTTTTACTTCTTATCTTGGTAACAGCATCATGCACAGGCTCCAGTATCATTTTTAACCTTAGCTAGCAAGACATGCAGAAGTCAAGCTCTGCACCTTCTACCAGACGGAATCAGGAAGCACCCCAAGTTTATCCCACTCTGACTTTGTGTCTTGGTTCCAATGTGTGGGCCTCAGTCTTTTTTCAAACGCTTAGACTTATCTTCTATCACTACTCTTGTAACTTTTTCATTTCTGACCATGCTATACATACTTAATATTCCACATCTCTGAAAGCTAAAGAATATTATCATGTTTCCTTACAGTTTATATATAGGTTGGTTTAATGGCATACTTTAGAATCATAAGCTCATACCGCAAAGGACAGAATATTGGAATTCAATGGACAAAGAAGGAAAAATGCCTACCCCCTTCTGTCTACCAATCTTGTTAACAAGATACAATACTCTGATTTTCCAGTTGACTTCCTTTTCAATGGATTTGCTGGTGATGGGTGTAATGCTGTGATACCTCTGGGACCCTAGCTTGACTGCTGTTTGGCTCCAACTTCAGCTGCTTGCTCAGGAACTGCCTTGAATTAAATATATTCTCAAAAAAAAAAAAAAAAAAAGAAAATCAGAAAAAGCAGGATGAGCCATTGAACAGGCTCACCTTGACCATATCTCAGTAATTTCTAAATACCTAACAGCTTTGCACTGACCATACCTCAAAAGTTTCTAAATACCTCTGCTTCAAAATCAGGAATCAGAAGTGGGGGACATTATCCCATTGGTCCGTAGCCCCAAGATTGTCATTTTTCATAAACCTTGAAATTTTGCAATAAAGTTGCTTTATCAAAGGTCAAGGCTTTCTCACCAATTCCTTAAAAATTACTTGCAATGCATAAATATATTTGACATTTTCTCTCACCATTTTTCTGGAGGTGAGGTAGCACAAAACAGAACATAGAGAAATCACTTTGGTACAGGTTAATTTTTATTTCTACTTGTGGCATCAATGTTTTGAATTATAATTATATATATATTACATTAGGTAAGATTTTGGCTTAGATTTTTATAAAGTAGCCTTCTACTCATTATGTCTGTGAAGATAATTAAATCATTTAATCCTCCTAAGTGCTACCGTGTTTCCCCGAAAATAAGACCTACCCATAAAATAAGCCCTAGCAGGATTTCTAAGCATTTGTGCAATATAAGCCCT
>CAUYPO010052059.1:0-10549 GCA_963574435.1 Cheirogaleus major
TTCAATTAACTCTGGACAATCCAAATTTTCTTCAGCTTCCCAAGTATTGTCACCATCTGTAAATCCCTTCCACTTTAGGAAATACTCCACTTTCCCATTTACACATCAGTCCAGTACTTTTTCCGCCACAAATTCTAAAAGCTCTGCCTCTTCAACCTTTTTACACTTCCCATTCTGTTTCTTTCCCATATTTTGCAATGTAGTTTCATTGGAGGCCATTTTTTATTGCAGACTTGAAGAGCTATTATTCACTGCCTCTGAGCTGCTCTGGGTCATGGGTCTATGGCATCTCAGGACATTTCTTAAAAGTACAGTATTCTTAGTGGGCAAGATTTTTTTTCCTTTAGTATTTTAAATATATCACCCCACTCTCTTGCTTATAGGTTTCTGCTGAGAAATGCACTACTAGCCTTTTTGAAAGACCCTTATATGCTATTTGCTTATTTTCTTTTGCTGTTTTCTGGATCCTCTCTTTGTACTTAACTCTTGGCAGTTTTATTATAGTATGTCTTAGTTAGTTTTGTTTGGATTGAATCTAATTGGAGATTTCTGACCTTTCTGTACATAGAAATTTATGTCTTTCCCCAGATTTGGAACATTTTCTGCTATTATTTCTTTTAAAAAGCTTTCTACCCCTTTGTATTTTTCTTCTCCTTTATTAATTCCTATGACTCAAAAATAAGCTATTTTAATGTGTCTCACAAATTCTGCAAACTTTTTTCATTCGTTTCATTCTTTTTTCTTCTCTGACTGTATATGTTTATATAACCTCTCTTTGAGTTCACCAGTTCTTTCTTTTACATGATCAGTTCTGCTGTTGATGCTCTCTGTTGCATTTTTCATTTCATTAATTGTATTTTTCAGCTGCAGAATTTCTGTTTGATTTTTTACAAATAATGCCAATATCTCTATTAAAATTCTCCTTTTGGAAGTTTATTGTCTCTCTGATTTCAGTGAATTATTCCTCTGTATTTTCTTGAAATTTTCTCAGATTCTTTAGAACAATTATTTTGAATTATTTGTAAGACAGTTTGTTATTTCCATTGCTTTGGGGTCAACTACCAAAAGATTGTGTTTTTTTGGTGATCTTATATCTCTTTGGTTTTTTATGTTTCTTGTTGCTTACATTTATATGTGTACATTTGAGGAAGTAGGGACTTATTCCAGTCTTTGCCAACTGACTTTGCCTGGGAAAGACTTTGAGCCCATACAGAGAATTTGGGAAGAGGGAGTTATCAATGGTAGTGAAGAGCACAGTGGGAAAACAAATGAAAATTATTCATTCCTTACAATTTGGCCCAGGGACAGAGCTCTCCAGCCAAGGACTCCAAAGTAATACCCATTTTGTGCCATTGATGAATATAATGAAGGAAAAGCCATTTTTTAACTTAGAAGATAAGCAGCAAGCCCAAGCAAGAACTAACCACAACCAAGTATCTCAAATAATAGGTAAGGCTGATTGGATGAATTTGTAGTTGTGAATCACAGGTTACCAGGTAAGGGGCTCAGGCACTTCATCAGGGCCCATTGAGGCAGTCCAGGTAGCCCAGGATGGAGGCAGGAAGGGGAGGGGGCCAGAACCTCAAGCAGTGAGCCCTTAGATTAACAGAAGAAAGTCCCTAGGAATTGGGAAAATACCAAAAGACAGAAATGGAGGTAATAAGTATTGATGTCAGAGAGGTTATTTCTTAAGGAAGAGAGGAAGGCATAGGGGAAAAGTCAAAGAGTGGATTAATAAAATGTGGTATATATAAACCATGGAGTACTACTCAACGACAAAAACATGGTGATCTAGCACCTCTTATATTATCCTGGATGGAGGTAGAGCCCATTCTACTAAGCGAAGTCTCACAAGAATGAAAAAACAAGCACCACATGTACTCACCATCAAACTGGTATTAACTGATCAACACTTACATGGACATATAGTAGTAACATTCATCAGGTGTTGGGCAGGTGGGAGGGGGGAGAAGGGGATGTGGATATTCACATCTAATGGATGCGGTGTGCACCATCTGAGGGATAAACATGCTTGTAGCTCTGACTGGGGCAGAGCAAAGGCAATATATGTAAACATGCATCTGGAATGACTAACTTTTTTGGACACACCCAATCAACATATATTAATATATCAGATGCTACATTCTTCTGAGATATTTTTAAAGTCAATCCTTTGTGCTATCTTTAACTCTACATCTCTTAGACCTGGGGACTTGATTTCTACAAATTCCCTGAAAAGTTACAATTGAATGGTGTTTTTGTAAAACACTAGTATTTGTGATGCAATGTCATAAACTAGGAGTGTTGGTGTTATTTTTCTACTTTCTCAGAGAGAAAAACTGCAATCCCTGGAACTTTGAGGAGAAGAAGAATCAGAAGAGCCAGAAAAAGTGGTAAAAAAAGTGATCAAAACACTTTTAATAGTTAACCATCTAGATTTTTATTTTATATTCTGTGCTCTGAGTGAAAAATCAGTTTTCTTAATTGGCTTATGGGCAGCCAGTACGGGAGTCACAAACTTGGCCACAAATTCATTTTAAGACCTTCAATACCTGCTCCAGCTGAATCCAATCCCTATTGCCCCACTGACATGGTGTGTGTGGCGCCCTGAGCAATGTTAAGTATCATTTTTATTGATTCATTGAGTGATACATAATAGATGTACATGTTTTGGGGGTGTATGTGATAATCTGATACTTTCATATAATTGAATCAGGGTAATTGGGATATCCATCACTTAAAATACTGATCTTTACACTAGGAGCATTTGAATTATTCTCCCCTAGCTATATTGCAATATACAATTAATTAATATTAACGTACATCTCTTACTGATCTATCAAATACCAGATCTTATTTCTTCTATCTAACTGCAGATTTGTACCCAAAATCAACCTCGTCTCATCACCCCTCCTGCAGTGAGAAGTTTCTTCTAGAACCCCCCTCCCTGAGTTTCCCTTTCAGCCACAGAGAAAGCTTAGGTGAGGGAGAGTGAAGCAAAGTAGATGGCAAAGCGGCAGAAAGCCACCAGCCTGTCTGGTGCCACATTTGCTACTCTGCTGCCATCCTTCTCTCTGTTCCCCAAGGCGATGCCTCAAATAGAGAGACAAGACTAAAATTTGACAGATTTTTCTCCATCTCCATAACTTCAAAGCAATAAAAGGTCTAGAAATGTCCCTTTAAACCACCAGGGGGAAAGTCATTGTGGAAGCAGTGGATGTGGCCACCAAGCTTAAGAGCTCAGATCCTGCTGTCCCAGGCTGTTGGGTGGGATTTTGGGGGGAGGAGCAGAGGATGACATTATCTACGGGTATTTTAAAAGAAAGACCTTGAAGTGTAACTAATTCCTGGGGAAAATCCCTCCAATCTATTTATTCATATTTATTTATTTATTTAGAGACAGAGCCTCACTTTGTTGCCTGGGCTAGAGTGCCGTGGTGTCAGCCTAGCTCACAGCAACCTCAAACTCCTGGGCTCAAGCAATCTTTCTGCCTCAGCCTCCCAAGTAGCTGGGACTACAGGCACATGCCACCATACCCGGCTAATTTTTATATATATATTTTTAGTTGGTCAATGAATTTCTTGGTATTTTTAGTAGAGACGGGGTCTCACTCTTGCTCAGGCTGGTTTCGAACTCCTGACTTTAGTGATCCTCCTGCCTCAGCCTCCCAGAGAGCTAGGATTACAGGCATGAGCCACCGTGCCCGGCCCCTCCAATCTATTTAAATTATAAAAGAAGAATCTTTCGTCTGGAACAAGTGAAGACCTGTATAACAAAACAATCTTAAGCAAAAAGAGCAAATTGGGAGGTATCAATCTGCCAGACTTCAAACTTTACTATGGGGCTATAGTAACCAAAACATCATGGTGCCGGCACAAGAACAGAGATATAGACCTTTGGAATAGGATGAAGAGTCCAGCTAAAAAACCATTCTCATATAGTCATCTAATTTTCAACAAAGCAGGGAAAAAGTATACATTGGGGAAAACAATCTCTATTCAATAAGTGGTGCTGGAAAAACTGGATATCCACATGCTTAAGATTGAAACTGGTTACCCACCTCTCAGCTCTCACAAAAATCAACTCATGATGTATAACAGATTTAAACCAAAGGCATGAAACCTTAAGAATTCTGGAAGAAAGTGTTGGGAAGACTCCTTTAGACATCAGCCTAGGTAAAGACTTTATAAAGAAAACTGCAAAGCAATCACAGCAGCAACAAAAAAATAAACAAATGGGACCTGATCAAATTAAAAATCTTCACTGGAGTGAACAGACAACCTACAGAATGGGAGAAAATATTTGCTTTCTGCACATCCGATAAAGGGCTGATAACAAGAATCTATACAGAACTTAAGGAACTCAACAAGAAAAAAATCAAACAACCCCATCAATAAGTGGGCAAAGGGCATGAACAGAAACTTTTCAAAAGAGTCAGACTAAATGCCAGCAAACATGTACAAAAAGTACTCAACATCTCTAATCATTAGGGAAATGAAAATCAAAACTACAATGAGATATCACCTAAGTCCAGTGAGAATGGCCTCTATCAAAGAGTCCCAAAATAACAAATGCTGGTGTGGATGTGGAGATATTGGAACACTCTTACACTGCTGGTGGGACTGCAAATCAGTACAACCCCTGTGGAAAGTAATTTGGAGATACCTCAAAGAACTAAAAATATAACTACCATCTGATCTAGCAATCCCACTACTAGGCATCTATCCAAAGGAAAAAAAGACATTCTATAATAAAGACATCTGCACTCCATGCTTATAGCAGCACAATTCACAATTGCAAAGATGCAGAAACAACGCAAGTGCCCATCAATACATAAGTGATTTAATGAAATGTGGTACATTAGAAGACTGAAACAGGATTCACACCTTTCATCTCTCACAAAAGTCAACTCATGCTGGGTAACAGACTTAAACCTAAGGTGTGAAACTATTAGAATTCTAGAGGACGACATCGGAAATACTCTTCTAGACATTGGCCTAGGCAAAGAATTTATGAGGAAGACCCCAAAGGCAATTACAGCAGCAACAAAAATAAATAAATGGACCTGATCACATTAAAAAGCTTCTTCACAGCCAAAGAAACTGTCATGAGAGCAAACAGACAACCTACAGAATGGGAGAAAATTTTCACAAGCTACACATCTGATAAAGGGCTGATAACTAGAATCTATTTAGAACTCAGGAAAATCAGCAAGAAAAAATCAAACAACCCTATCAAAAAGTGGACAAAGGACATGAACAGAAACTTTCCCAAAAAAGACAGAATAATGGCCAACAAACATATGAAAAAATGCTCAACATCTCTAATCATCAGGGAAATGCAAATCAAAACCACCTTGAGATATCACTTATCTCCAGTGAGAATGGCCTTTATCAAAAAGTCCCAAAACAATAAATGTTGGCGTGGATGCGGAGAGAGATGGGAACACTCCTATACTGCTGGTGGGACTGCAAACTATTGCAACTTCTGTGGAAAGCAATATGGAGATACTTTAAAGAGATACAAGTAGATCTACCATTTGATCCAGCAATCCCATTACTGGGCATCTACCCAAAAGAACAAAATACATTCTATAAAAAGATATCTGCATTCAAATGTTTATAACAGCACAATTCACAATCACAAAGATGTGGAAACAACGCAAGTGCCCATCAATACATGAGTGGATTAATAAAATGTGGTATATATATACCATGGAGTACTATTCAGCTATAAGAAACAACGGTGATATAGCAACTCTTGCTTGTATTTTCCTGGATACAGCTGGAACCCATTCTACTAAGTGAAGTATCCCAAGAATGGAAAAATAAGCACCACATGTACTTACCAGCAAATTGGTTTCACTGATCAACACCTAAGTGGACGTATAGGAAAAACATTTATCAGGCATCGGGCAGATGGGAGGTGGGAGGAGGGGATGGGTATATACATACATAATGAGTGCGATGTGCACCATATAGGGGATGGACATGCTTGAAGCTCTGACTCAGGGTGGGGGAAGTGGGGGAAAAGGCAACACACGTAACCTGGACATTTGTACCCCCATAATATGCTGAAAAAAACATTATAAATTAAAAAAATGTGGTATATATATACCATGGAATACTACTCAACTACAAAAAACAATGGTGAACTCATACGTCTTATATTATCCTGGATAGAGATTGAGCCCATCCTTTGAAGTCGGGTAACCCAAGGATGGAAAAACATGCAGCACATGTACGTGCCCTCAAATTGGGGTGCCGGTCAGGTTGGGTGGTGCGGGGGCAAATACACAGCTAATGGAAGTGGGGCACGCACTGTATGGGAGAAGGATACGCTTGTAGCCCTGGTTTGAGCGAGGCAAATGCATTACATGTAACAAAAATGTTTTCACCCCCATAATATCCTGAATTAAAATAAATAAATAGATAAATAACATAAAAAAGAAGAGTTGTTCATCATCTTTCAGACTTCTATGAGGTTCATGCTGAAAATTTACAAGACACATAGTAATGTGAATGCCAGAAGCACTGTTTTGTGAATCCCTGTTGGTTTCTCACAAATATATATTGGTTATAAAAGGATTTGTATTTAATTAATTAATTTTAATAGATTTGCATTTACTAATAAATTTGCATCTTAATAATAAAAAAAGCAGGATCTGAGGATAGGTGGGAGAGATGCTGCCCAGTTGTAGAGGAAGATGGAATGAAAAAATTGTTTCCTTTCAGGTCCAAGAATTCTTAAAGATGAAAGTATGAATTTTCAACTTCCTGAACTTCCTGTGACCTGTGGTGACATAAAGGGAACTCTATATAAGGAGAAATTTAAAAAAGGTGAGTTTCCTGGTCTTCTAGGATTTTCAACTGCAAAATACTCATGCAAATAGCACACTGTTGGGGAGTAGATATCAGCTTTGGGGGCCCCAAGACCAGCCCCAGGTCTGATTTGCTAGGAGCTCTCCTAGGACTTGGTACAAAGTCACACTCACAGCTCAGGTTTGTAAGACTGAAAGGATGCAAAGCAAAGTCAGCAAAGGGAAAAGGCACCTGGGGCGAGGTCCAGAGGAAACCAAGCGCCAGCTTCCAAGAGTGCTCTCTGGGTGGAGTCACACAGGAGTCACCACTTGAAGGTCAGAGAACTATACACACATGTAGGGATTTCCCTCCTTCCCCAGCCTTTCAGCCTGAGTGCAGGGCCCCCATCAGGGGGGGCAATTCAGACTTACCTGCTCCTGATCCTGAACCCAAAGTAGGTGGCTCCAAATCCAGAGTAGGGGGAGGTCAAGTGTGGGTGTTTTCACGGTTGGGAGCTCACCTTGTCTTGTTCTTACAGGAACCTCAGTGAAGTGTATAAAGAGTGAGACTGGAAGGTGGTACACTCTCGGGGAATTTGAAGTTGAAGGAGGCTATGCACCATCCAAGAACTGGAAGCTAAGCATCCGCTGCGGTGGATATCCCCTGAGAGACTTGATAGAGGTATTCTAGTGACAAATGGCTTAAATCGAGGATTTGACAGTCACACCAAGCTTTAGCAGAATTTCTCAGTGTCCAGAAAACCATCATGACTTCCCTTGCCCAGGGCCCACTGCATATGCTGTTACTATTAATAATGTTCCCCCAGGTGTGACCATGGCTGGCTTATACTACAGCTTACTCCTCTAAGCACAGTAACTCTTCTTCTGAACATAGAACAGTAAATTGTGGCCTTGACTCTGCCATGAATAAACTGCAATTTGGTACCATGAAAGTAACTAAAATTGGGAAGAGGAGTCTTAAACTTTGGGGGCTGATTTTAAAAGTAACATAGTAGAATTATATATATGAAAATAATACATCAATATAGATAGTTCCTAGATTACAGACTTTTTTTCTTTTCCTTTATTATTTCAGCATATTATGGGGGTACAATTATTTAGGTTACATATATTGCCTTTGCCCCCCTACCCCCAAGTCAGAGCTTCAAGCATGTCCATACCCCAGATGGTGCGTACCCCACCCATTAAGAATTAATATACCCATCCCGTCTTCCCCCTCCCACCTGCCAGACACACAACCAATATTACTACTATATGTGTACACAGGTGTCGATCAGTTAATACCAATATGATGGTGAGTACATGTGGTGCTTGTTTTTCCTTTCTTGTGATACTTCACTTAGTAGAATGGGCTCCAGCTCTATCCAGGGTAATACAAGAGGTGCTAGATCACTATTGTGTGTGTCAGAATATTTTGACAATGTTTCTTTTCATAAACCAAGTCAAATTTATTCTTGAAAGAGAATACAAATAAATTGCATTGTAAACTAATTGCTGTGCTCCTCATATCAATCCCCTGATGTGGACAAAGCAGACACAGGCACTCTGCTGCAGATGAACCTGTGTCTTTTGACTCCGGATACAGTGATCTTTCAGTTGCACATCTCAGATAGCCGTTTCATGTGTCACTCTAACAATAAAGAAAAGGTCTTTGTAAATATTTGTGAGCTACATCTAAAGCCATGTGGAAGTACAAGGTGTGAGCCCCTACCCAGGAATTGGCCTGTGCTTTAATAACCATAGGACTGCGCAGTATGAATGCTCTAAACAGAGACACTCACAGGAAGAGATGCACCAGGAAGGAATGTCATTTCTGGCTTTAACATTGTGGACAGTCTCTTGAAACAATTTGCACTGAGCTGGAACTTAAAAGTCGAACAGTTCACATAAGGAAAAATGTAAAACAGGGTATTCTACACATATAGGAAAAAGGATGGCATGAAAGTCTGCTCTACAAAGTGTCAATAAGTTGTGGGTAATGAGGCATGATACTTTCACTGCACTGATTGTAGACATCATGAGGCCAGAGGAAGGAGTCTAAGAATTCCTTTAATCACTGGGTAATCATGGAAAATAATTTCCATGAAGACACCTTGAATTTGAGTTGACAGTGGGACATCCAGGTTGAAATATCTGGAAGGCAGTCAGAAATATCAAGTCCACAAAATTAAAACAAGAATCCATCATATCATTGATTTTTTTTTTCCTTCAGAATGGACATCTACCATACAAACCAAGGACAAGTAAAAAGGTGATTATCCTGTGACTTTCTGTTGATGTCTCATCTGTCATATTGTTTTGTTTTGTTTCAAAATATTAAGGGGGTACAAATGCTTTTGTTATATGGAGTGCAATTGTAATGCTTGAGTTAGGGCTATAAATGTGCCTGCCCATCACCCAAATAGTGTTCATTGTACCTGTTAGGTAGGTTTTTGCCCCTCTCCTCCTCCTGCATTCCCCCTGCTTGATTTCCAATAATTTTTATTTCTCTCTGTGTACATATATGCCTATCTGTTAGTTCCAATTTATTAGAGAGTATATGTGGTGTTTGTTTTTCCATTTTTGAGGTTCTTAAGATAATGGTCTTGAATTCCTTCCAAATTGCTGTGAAAGAGCTTTAATTCATCATTTTTTATAGCTGAATAGTACTCCATGATATAAATACACCACATTTTGTTAATCACTCATGAACTGATGGGCCCTTAAATTGATTCCAGATCTTTGCTATTGTGAATTGTGCTGCAATAAACATTCGTTGTCTTTTTGATAACATGACTTCTTGATAAGTCCTATTCCATTCTTCTGCATGGGGCTATTCAATTTCCCCAGCACTATTTATTGAATAGGGCTTCTTTTCCCCAGTGTATGTTGTTGTCTTCTTTGTCAAAGAGCAATTGGCTGTAGGTAAATGGTTTTATTTCTGGGTTCTCTTTTGTGTTCCATTGGTATGTATCTCTATTTTCGCACCAGTACAATGCTGCTTTGGTTACTATAGCCTTGTAGTATAGTTCAAAGTCTGGTAATGTTATGCTTCCAGATATGTTCTTTTTGCTTAAGATTGTTTTCACTATTTGGGCTCTTTTCTGGTTCTAAAGAAGGCATAGAATTATTTTTATAGATCTGTGAAATATGACATTGGTATTTTGATGGGGATTGCATTGAATCTTTAAATTACTTTGGGTAATTTGGACATTTTAACAATGTTGATTCTAACAATTAATGAGCATGGTATGCTTTTCCATTTGTTTATGTCATCTGCACTCCTTTCCTCAGTGTTTTGTAGTTCTCCTTATAGATATCTTTCATCTCCTTGGTTAAGTATATTCCTAGGTATTTTATTTGCTTTGTAGCTATTGTGAATGGTATTCAGGCTTTGATTTGACTTTCAGCTTTACTGTCATTGTTATATAGAAAAACACCCTTGTCTTGTTCCAGTTATTAGGAAAATTGCTTTCAAATTTTCTTCATTCACTATGATATTGGCTGTGCATTTATCATATATGGCTTTTATAATTCTGAGTTATGTTCCTTCTATGCCTAGTTTGTTAAGAGTTTTTTTTTTTTTATTTCATCATATAATGGGGGTGCATATATTGTTAGGAATACATACGTTGCCCCTACCACTCCACCCCCCCCCCACGTGCCAGAGCCTCAAGTGAGTCCAGTCCCCAGGTAGCAGATGTGTTATTAAACTGCCTGTCACTCAAGCCTCAATACTGAAAAATACC
>CAUYPO010052062.1:0-12184 GCA_963574435.1 Cheirogaleus major
TTTGAAAGTAAATACTTTTGTTCACTTACCAGGGAGTATGCTGTCAATGAAGTGGTGGCAGGGATAAAAGAGTACTTCAACGTGATGCTGGGCACTCAGCTGCTCTACAAGTTTGAGAGACCACAGTATGCTGAGATTCTCGCAGATCACCCTGACGCACCCATGTCCCAAGTCTATGGAGTGCCACATCTACTGAGATTATTTGTACGAATTGGAGCGATGTTGGCCCATACACCTTTGGATGAGAAGAGCCTTGCTTTATTACTGAATTATCTCCATGATTTCCTAAAGTACCTGGCAAAGAATTCTGCAACTTTGTTCAGTGCCAGCGACTACGAAGTGGCCCCTCCGGAGTACCATCGGAAAGCTGTGTGAGACATGCTCACCCACGTTTGGATCTCTGTAAACACATTTTTGTTCCTAGTCTTTCTCTTGTACAAACAATGTACTTTGAAGATGTTAGTGTATAAAAGAATTGATGTTTGTTTTCTGTTTGATTTTAAACAGAGAAAATAAAAGGGGTTATAGCTCCAAAAAAATAAAATAAAATACATGTACTTCACAGAGTTACTATGAGAACTAATTAATGTCTTTAAACTGCTTTGAAATTCCCATATGAAAGACACGTAATATGATCTTTATCTAGGAGCAGATAGGTAAGGCATACACGGGAAGACGCTGCTCATCCAGAAGCTAAAATAGGCTCTTGCTTGCGTAACTTGAATTTCTACTTGGCAAGAATGTAATTTAGCAGAGGGAATACTGTTACACAATTTTTTAAATACATGTTTCAAAAGCACATAATATTCATTCATCTTTTTATGATTTCATCTTCATCTATAGATACACAAAGTGCTCAAATCAGTACAAATACAACACTTTAGTGTGGCCATGCCATTATTTTTAAAATCTTTCTTACTTTTTCTGTAACCAAAAAATATATAATTGTTAATTACTTTTTAACACAAGATTTTATAAGTACATGACTGAGAAAGTGAAAAGTCCCCATAGTACAATGCCCCAGAAATATGACTGCTAATTGTTTGGTATGTGTTTTTCCATTTTTTCCCTTTAGTTAATGTGTGTATATATAATAAGTAATAAATATTATATAACTAATACATATTATATAACTCATATACAGATATACATATGTATATTCATATATACATACATGCCCTCCAAAAAGTTTGCCCCAATTTATACAATTACATATATTTAAATAATTATTATTTATAGATATATAAATATTCTTCAGGGCTCAGAGTGAAGCAAGAGAGGAGAAGGACTATGATGTCAAATTTAAGGAGGCGCTCACTCTCAGGGCCTGACCCTGCACTGTACCATCCTGGTTGTGAGTGCCTCCTTACCTATCCTACCCTAGGCCTAGGCCTTGCGATATCCTAGTCCCAGTCCTGCCTGCATCTTGCTTTTTATTTTTCCCACTCAAATTTTTTTTTTTTTTTGAGACAGAGTCTTGCTCTGTTGCCCCAAAAGAGTGCAGTGGCTTCATCATAGCTCACAGCAACCTCAAACTCCTGGGCTCAAGGGATCCTCCTGCCTCATCATCCTGAGTAGCTGTGACTGTAGGCATCCACCACCACACCCAGCTAATTTTATCAATTTTTGATAGAGACAGGGTCTCGCTCTTGTTCAGGCTGGTCTCAAACTCCTGACATCAAGCTATCCTCCTGCCTCGGCCTCCCAGAGTGCTAGGATTATAGATGTGAGCCACCGAGCTCAGCCAGGACCACCAAATTATTTAACTTAAAGAAGCTTTGTATAGGAAAAGTGATGTTAAAATAAAATAAAAAGAAGTGAACAATGATTAAGTAATACAATTTAATCCAAATGAATTATAATAAAAAAAATTCAACTAAGTTTCCCTACTTATTTACTAAAAGATTTCTTGAGAAAAAGAGACAAGAAAAAGAGAGAGAGAGAGAGAGAGAGAGAGAGAAAGAAAGAAAAGGAAAAGAAAAGAAAAGAAAAGGAAGGAAGAAAGGAAGAAAAAAAGAAACATGGCCTCTTTTGCTTCCTGTTTTTAAGTGAAGCTCCCTCTTGGCAACACCTACTCATACACTTGAGAAATTTTCATCATAAAGTAGAGCTGGGAAGAAATCAGCCCTCAGGTGTTTGGACTGTACACTACAGCTGGGTGATCCACTGCCTTTAGTGACTCAAGCCAAGTAATAAACAAAGGGTGAACGTCAATGTCTGTGCAGGACTCAGCTTGATAGGAAATCAAGGGAATTCGAAAACAATCATCCAACATTACATGTTTTGGGCCTTGTTTCTCAGAACATTATAATTTTTCACAGTCTTTGCCTTGAACTTTCTGTCACTGGATATATTCCTTCCTGCGGTTTCTTTTTAAAAGTCTCTCATCATGTTACCCTGAGGGTCTGATTTGTTCCAGAAGTACAATGAAAAGAATGCATAGACCTCATCATCATGCCTGGATTCTAGTTCAGCTTTGTTAGGAGAGTGATCCTTCGGCTAGTGATCAAAATACTTATTCTGAGCCTTGGTGTCCTTATCCCTTACTACTTCAGTTGGGGTCAAATAAATCAATGGATGCAAAAATGCATTGAACATTCTAAAATGCTATATAAAGGCAAAATATAATTGTTGCTCTTTTACTTTGGAATCACCATTATTAAATCAGTCTTGCTAGCTCAGCACTCTTTATTTACCCTTAAGATTAGTATCAATGTCAGTTTCATTATCATCATGTATTAAACAAGTACAGACATTTTCTGAGCTTTAAGTCATATCTTCCCTGAGATAAGCAGAGTTATCTTTGGCACTTCCACCTCTATCCTTCTTTCTCCTTTTTCCAGGAACCCAGAATTCTTATGCTGTCCTGCAACTTTCAATCAACCAGTAAGATTAGCCAATAAACTAACTTATATTAAGATATCAGCATTATCCCTAATGTGTTATCCTTAACTTGGGTATATCTATTTCAAAAGAAATATTTTATCATTAAATAAGGTTCATGTTATTTCCTCCACGCCAAAAAAAAATTTCTGTGTGTGTGTTCACCCGGCAAAATTCTATCCATCCTTCAAATCCCAGTTATTCTGCAACCTTCCCAGTGAAACTTTTCTAGACTTTCCTTAGACTTTTCTAGCCATTCCCTCCTATAGATCCCCATCACCCTTTGCACACTCTGTTATACTTGTCACCTTAAGGATTATCATATATATTATGATGAGAAAATATTATATATGGAACAGCTGCCCAATATTCCTAGGGGTGAAGGGAGTAGGGGGTTAGCAGGTGAGACCGTGAGGGGCCTGGATGCAGGTTACTGTTACACACCAAACAAGGACAGGAGTTTGTAGTAAAGTTTACTCCAGAGAAATGAGGCAGATAAAGAGACACTTTTTTTTTTTTTTTTTTTTGAAACAAAGTCTCATTCTGTTACCTGGATTAGAGTGCTGTGGCAGCAGCCTAGCTCACAGCAACCTCAAACTCCTGCGTTCAAGCGATCCTCCTGCCTCAGCCTCCCGAGTAGCTGGGACTACAGGTGTGCGCCACCATGCCCGGCTAATTTTTCTTTCTATTTTTAGTTGCCCAGCTAATTTTTTTCTATTTTTAGTAGAGACAGAGTCTTGCTCTTGCTGAGGCTGGTTTCCAACTCCTGACCTCAAGCGATCCTCCTACCTCAGCCTCCCAGAGTGCTAGAATTATAGGCGTGAGCCACTGCGCCCGGCCAAGGAGATACTTTTAGATAAGAAAGCATATCTTGTGCTCTTCAAATCACACTGCTGAGCACTGTCCCTATATAATGCCACCCCTACCTAGGATCCTCTGGCTCTTTTATGGTGAAAAATTAGGATGTCCAGGACCAGGAAATTTAGACTACTATGTAGACATCTCTCTTTTTTTATTAATAAAGTAATATAAACTCATTAAAGAACATTTACATTTTTATATCCTCTAAAATTGTAAAGTAATAAATGATCATTTAAAAAGAAATCCAAAAATTAAATAAAATGAAATAAACCCAAACATTGTAGAAATAGATAATATGAAAAATTTAGGCTGGGTGTTGTGGCTTACGCCGGTAGTCCTAGCACCTGGGAGACTGCTAGGAGGCAGGAGGATCGCTTGAGCTCAGGAGTTTGAGACCAAGCTAAGCAAAAGTGAGATCCCCGTCTCTACTAAAAAATAGAAAAGCTAGCTGGGCATCGTGGCGAGAGCCTGTAGTCCCAGCTACTTGGGAGGCTGAGGCAGGAGGATCGCTTGAGCCCAGGAGTTTGAGGTTGCAGTGAGCTAGGATGATGCCACTACATTCTACCCAGGGCAAGACTCTGTCTCGAAAAAAAAAAAAAGAAAGAAAGAAAGAAAAGAAAAAGTAAAATTCCCCCAAATCCCAGCCCCAGAGATAATAATAGTAGTAACTACAATTTGCAGAGTATCTACAGCATGCATCTCAGTAATAAACTGCAACAAGGAACTTGAATGACCCCCTCAAGGAAGTAACTTTGTACCCCAGCTGGGACTAATCAATTGTAGGGGGGCAGGTGAACATAAGAGGTTGGTTATAATATACAAATATGATTGTTTCCGCTATAACCAAGTGAACAGAGGGCTCTGGGACATCCATGAGACTTACAGTGAGGAAAATGAAGCTCAATGAGTTAACTACTGTAGTGACTAAAGCCAATATTAAACCCGGGTTTCCTATGCTGATTCTGCTTCTCCATTCCATCATGAAGTTCTTACACATAGGAGTAAAATAAGTTATGGATTAGAACTCAGGAGGAAACCAGGTATCTTAGTCTGTTTGTGCCACTATAACAAAATACCTGAGACTCAGTAATTTATAAACAACAGAAGTTCATTTCTCACAGTTCTGGAGGCTGGAATGTCTAAGATCAAGGAGCTGGCAGTTTTAGTGTCTGGTGAGAGCCCAGTCTTCGCTTCCCAAATAGTGCCTTGTTGCTATATCCTCTGCAGGGGATGACACTGTTTCCTCACATAACAGAAGGGTCAGAAGGGAACAGGGCTGAAAGCTGTGAGAAGCCTCTTTTATAAGGGCCTTAATCGCATTCACCAGGGAAGAGTCTTCATGACTTAATCAACTCTTAAAGGCCCTAACTGGTATTTTTTTTATTTTTTTTTAAATTTCAGCATCTATGGGGGTACAAATGTTTAGGTTACATATATTGCCCTTGCCCAAGTCAGAGCTTCAAGCCTGTCCATCCCCCAGATGGTGTGCACCACACCTATTAGGTGTGAATATACCCATCTCCTCCTCCCTCCTCCCACCTGCCAGACACCCGATGAATGTTATTACTGTATGTACACTTAAGTGTTGATCAGTTAAAACCAATTTTATGGTGAATACATGTGGTGCTTGGCTCTAACTCTTAATACTATCACCTTATTGATTAAGTTTCAACATACAAATTTGGGGGGACAGATTCAGATCATAGCACCAGGGTTTTAGTTTGAGCTCTGCTACCACTTTGCTTTGTAACCTTGAACACTGTTTGACCTTTTGGGCCATCTGTAAAGACAGAGACCAATGGTAGTCATATGTATCCAACCATTCTTACCATCCACAGTTCCACTACCATATGGCCCCTGCAACAGCTCCCCTGTTCCCCAAGTCATTCCTACCCTATGTTGAGTCTCCTAGTTCCTGGTGACACTACACAGTTCTTGAGGGGAAAGGTGCTCTGTTGTGGTTGCACATGAGTGTATAGTTTGGTTCGTTTAGTGAAGAAGAATGTATAAGTGGGTTTGGAGCCAGAGTAAGGGAGAAAAGGAATGTGATGTGGATGATGGATCAGGTGGCTATTTAGTACAGGGAAGTTTATGGTCAAGAAATCAAGATCAGAGAAGGGAGATCCCTGAGAAGTAGTGGTTATTATAATAGTACTTCCTTGCAATGCTCAATTAAAAGGACTATAAGGCTGGATGTGGTGGCTCAACACTTCTCATTCTAGCACTCTGGGAGGCCGAGGTGGGAGGATTGCTTGAGCTCAGGAATTTGAGGTTGCTGTGAGCTAGGCTGATGCCACAGTACTCTAGCCTGGGTGACAGAGTAAGATACTGTCTCAACAACAACAACAAAAGGCCTATGAGGCCCTCATCAAATACCTTTCCATTCCCATCCTATGAGTCTCCTTGTTCTTGCATTGCACCAAACAGTTCCTATCTCAGATCCTTCGCAATTGCTATTCTTTCTGCCTGGAGTGCTTTCTCCACCTTCTCATCAGGCTCTGCTCAAATGACATTGCCTCAAAGGTCCTTCTCTGGCCACCCCATCTAAAAGAGCAACCCCTCTCCATTCTCTTACCGTGAATTATTTTTTCAAATTATTTAACATTATAGAAAATTATATTATATATTTATTTATGGGTTTGTTTCCCCCACTAGAATGCAGCCTCCATAGGTAAAGGCACTTGATTTATTTTGTTCTTTGTTGGATCTGCATCATATAGAACAGTTCCTGGCAGAATCCTCAGTAAATATTTGTGGAATGAAACATAAAGGAAGAGCTCCAGAGCTTTGAAATCCTTAACTTTTGCACAGTCTTAGCGTCTCTGCATATATATATATATATATTTATGTATTTATTTTTAGACAGGGTCTCACTCTGTTACCTAGGCTGGAACGCAGTGGTGCAATCATAGCTCACTGCAGTCTCAAATTCTTGGGCTCAAGCCATCCTCTTGCCTCAGCCTCCCAAGTAGCTAGGACTATAGTTGTGTGTCACCATGCCCCGCTAATTAAAAAAAAATTTTTGTGTGTGTGGACATGGGATCTCACTATGTTGCCCAGGCTAGTCTCGAATTGCTTGGGATTCTCCTGCCTTGGCCTTCCAAACTGCTGGGATTACAGGCATGAGCCACCATGCCTGACCCTTCTCTGCATATATTAAGAGTCAAGTAACCTCATACCCCAAGGGATCAGATATTGGGAAACTACTGGGTGAGTGCAAAAACGAAGCAAGTAAAGAAGAGGGTGCAAGGCTCCTTGCAAGCTAATAAGTTATCCTTTTACTGTCTCATGGGTGCTGGCAGTAGACATGGGACTCCTGGGTTAGAAAAAGAGGACATTATTACTCATGGCATAACAAATATCATGAGCATCAGTATATTTGCATTGGTTTTTCTTGTCCCCAAGCTCCCATGGGGCAACACAATGAGGCCATATGACATGTGTATTTGCAGTGGGTCATACTACAGGAAACCCTGAGCCAAGGACTCAGCAATTTTTGAGCAAACAATGAACAAACCAAGCCCCCTCCCTCTGGGGAGTGAGTAGTTACAGGTAGTCATAGTAGTTGCCTTGACCTACTTAGTTGTTTGTGTGACTAGCTATAGACATTGCTGAGTATCAGGAGTCTGATAGTCCTGTAGTTTGGCACACTCAGCAAGAGAGTGCAGGGATGCTTAGGGGCCATGGCAGAATGCCTTTCTCAACAGAGTGCAGCTGAGTTATCAGTGAAGGAGGATGGCATTGAATGTTACCAAATCCTAGCTAAAAGAAGCATTTAGTAGACAGATGCAATATTCAAGCTTCTGAAGGCATCTTCCAACTATTCAGTATACTTTCAAAGAATCAAATGAGAGAGAAGTGTGAAAAGTAAAGAGCTTCCCATGCATGTTGTTTGCCTTAATAAAAATGTGTTATATGGCAGAGTCGGGTGGCTAAGTTTACAATGACTCTAGGGCTTTGCCTCAGTCAAGGCAAAACTAAGATCTCCTTGACCTGGCTGAGCCTTACTTCCTGAAGCCTTCCCACATGATGGAATGCCCCGTCTTGGGGTTATCTGCTGCCAATATGCTCTGTAACTTCTAGGCAATCCTTTAACTTTAATGGATAGAATTATCCCTAGAATAGGATAACTCTGGCTACAAACTGCCTGTGTGTGACTTATTATTCCCTTTAGGACTTCTTCTTGGTTCACATTGACATGATTTTATGTGACAAAAATGGTGCCGGAGGCATTGTGCGTGCATTACATTTAGAGAAAGATTGAAAAGGTGTTTTGCCAGGTGGGATCTCTCTTTTGAGTTTCCTTTTGTTTTTCAGGAAGAATGAATTTCAAAAAATCCTGCAATTTTCTACACTGCTCCACCACTCCATCCTCAGCCCATGAAACGCTCTTAGCTCTTGTTCCCCTTGGGGACAGATGAACTCTGAGGACTCAGTTAACAGATCTGTAAAAGAGAGGTAATACTTATTTTGCCTATTTCACGTGGTTAGAGTAAGAACCACATGAAATAGAATATTAGAGCTGTGAGTGCCCTTAGACACTATCTAGTCTCGTGCTGCATTTGACAGAAAATGAAACTGAGACCTGGAGAGGTTAGGACATGTTGAAGGCTTAAGGACATGGAAGTGACCGAGGAGGTCTAGAACACAGATTTGGCACTTTTCCCTTCTATATGCCATTGCTTCATCTTATATGCAAATATATATTTGAAAATATATGACATCTTAGTTAAGCATCTTTTCATTGCAAGCAAGAGAAACCTTCCCAGGAGGTAATTTATTACAGAGATATGGGACAGCAAGTAATTAGGCCATAGGAGGAACTGGAACCAGGAACTGGAAAAGTGTCTGGAATCATGACAGCTACTTAGTCCATCCTGCTCTCGCTGGAACCATGTGGTTTCTCATCTTTTCTTTTTGTTTTCCAAAATATTAAGGGGGTACAAATGTTTTTGTTACATAGCTTGAGTCAGGGCTATAAATGTGCCCATCATCCGAATAGTGTTCACTGTACCAATTAGGTGGGTTTTGGCCCTTTTCCCTCCTCCCCCCTACCCCCTGCTTGATTTCCAATGACTTTTACTTCCTTCTGTGCATGTGTGCCCATAGGTTAGTTCCAATTTATTAAAGAGTGTTTACTTTTCCATTCTTTAGATACTTCACTTAGGATAATAGTGTCCAATTCCTTCCAAATTGCTGCAAAAGGCATTAATTCATCACTTTTTATGGCTGAGTAGTACTCCATGGTATACATATACCACATTTTGTTAATCCACTAATGAATTGATGGGCACTTGGGTTGCTTCCACATCTTTGCTATTGTGAATTGTGCTGCAATAAACATTCAGGTGCAGGTGTCTTTTTGATAAAATGACTTCTTTTCCTTTGGGTAGATACCCAGTAGTAGGATTACTGGATCAAATGTTAGGTCTACTTTTAGTTCTTTGAGAAATCTCCATATTGTTTTCCATAGGAGTTGTATTAATCTTCAGTCCCACCAACAGTGTACTCATCTGTTTAATTTTCTTCTATTTTTGTAGCTTCCTCTGCCTCTCTGTACTTTTAATGGCAAAGGGCCACCAGATACATTTTAAGTTACATGACATTCTGGTTCAAGCACCTAGCAGTAACAAACAAGATCTTAGTCCAGATTTCCAGAAGAAAGAATCTGATTGGTTAATCTTGGGGTAGGTGTTCACCCACATCTGGTCCAATTAGCCATGACCAAGGATCACATAGTACAAATTTAATTATAAAGTTCTACCCAGGGTTAGCCAAACTGTGAGGTTAGAGGAAATGGCCCCCACAAGACTGACCTTACTTCTGACACTAACTGCAAACTCAAGGGTTCCCCAAAACCACTCGAGATTTGATAATTCTCTGGAAAGGCCCACAGAAATCACTGAAAACTGTTACACTCACAGTCACTGTTTATTACAGAGAAAGGATAGGAATTAAAATCAGCCAAGGGAAGAGGGACATAGAGCAGAGAGTCCAGGAGAGATTCAAATGCAGTACTTTGGTCATCTTCTCCCTGCGGAGTCATGGACAGCGTTATCTCCTGGTCACTATATATGACAATACACACAATGTATTGCCAATGACAGAAGCTCGCCTGAGCCTTTTTTATTGGAGCTCAATTATATACTGCTCTTGTGGCTGACCTTTAGGTCAGGCTAATGCCTTTAGTCTCCAGCTCCTGCGGAGGTCAGGACTGAAACAGTGTGGCCCAAAGCCCCAAGCAAATAAAGACCCTCCTATTAGGCAGGACGTTTCGGGGGCCTAGAGATTTCCTCCCAGTAGCTGAGGCAAAGGCCAGACCCTTCTCTGGGTAAAGTTAATTCTTCATTATACAGGCCTACTTCCATTTGTGCAAAAGGGGAAATGTTCTTAAATGAGTATGACACCTCCATAGGGAAAATAAAGCCCAAAAGGAATATTCCATTATATGTTATATAGGTAAATAACTCCCCCTTCTATAATAAATAAACCCTGAGATTCCAGTAGTTTAATATAATAAAAGTTTATTTCTCTTGTTCACAGTCCAACGTGAGTTGGTGGAAGGGTAGGGGGAAAGAAGGAAAGAAGTAAGGGCGGTGGGGGTAGGGGGGGGAGAAGGAGGTACCACAAGGAGGGGGAGGGGTCCTGCTCCATATAATCATTCAGGGACCCGGGCTTTTTCCATCTTGTGGCTCCACCTGTTTTTTTGTCCTTTCTTTGTCCTCTCTGTTCAGCAAGAGAAGGGTTGGCAAAAGAGTGAGGATTGTGCTTGAGAGGTTTCTGCAGACCTAGAAGTGGTGCCCAGCACTCGTGCTCACATTCCACGCGCAGCCAGAACAGTCAGTGGCCACACCTAACTGCACTGGACGCTGGAAAACAGACTCTCGCTGTAGGCCGGGAAGAAAAAAAGAATACAGTCATTAGTGAGCACCAACAGTGTTTGCCACATATAAGCAATCATGCGACACCAACATTAGCTAAGTCAGAAATTACTTTTCTTTCTTGGGCATTCCTTTAGCATTGACATACTCCTTTATCATAACTTGTTACATTAAGTTATATATTACCTTAGATTCCTGTCTTCTGCTTACTTTTTTTTTTTTTTTTATTTGAGACACAGTCTCTCTCCGTTGTCCTGGCTAAAGTGCAATGGCATCAGCCTAGCTCACTACAACCTCAAACTCCTGGGCTCAGGCAATCCTCCTGCCTCAGTCTCCCAGGTAGCTGGGACTACAGGTGCACACCACCACACCCAGCTAATTTTTCTATTTTTAGTAGATACAGGGTGTTACTCTAGTTCAGGCTGGTCCCAAACTCCTGAGCTCAAGTGATCCTCCTGCCTTGGTCTCCCAGAGTGCTAGGATTACAGGTGTGAGCCACTGAGCCTGGCCTCTGCTTCCATTTTTATATCATAAGCAGGGATCGTTCTTCAGTTGCTTTGGCATTTCCCATAATTCAGGCTATAATATAGGCACTATAAGTAGATTTAAACATCATGCTGAATTATTTCGGTAAAGACTGAGGAAGCTGGAATTTGCAAACCCTTATAGTCCGGAAACAAGTTTGGTTTAGTTGCTATGGCACAAATTAATATTTTAAATATATACAAGGATGTTTACAATAGCAAAAAAGTAAAAAGCAAATTAAATATCCATTAAGTATAAATATCAACATGGGAAAGAGATTAAAATATACTGCTGAGTGATACACAAAATCACACACTGAAAAAGAGGTAAGTATAGCAGGCCGGATGCAGTGGCTCACACCTGTAATCCTAACACTCTGGGAGGCTGAGGCGGGCAGATCGTTTGAGCTCAGGAGTTCAAGACCAGCCTGAGCAAGAGCGAGACTCTGTCTCTACTAAAAATAGAAAAAATTAGCTGGGCATGGTGGCACATGCCTGTAGTCCCAGCTACTCGGGAGGCTAAGGCAGTAGGATCACTTGAGCCCAGGAGTTTGAGGTTGCTGTGAGCGAGGCTGACGCCACGGCACTCTAGCCCAGGCAGTCTCAAAAAAAAAAAAAAAAATGACATCTTGGCCAGGTGTGTTAGCTCACACCTGTAATCTTAGCACTCTGGGAGGCTGAGGAAGGAGGATCATTTGAACTCAGGAGTTCGAGACCAGCCTGAGCAAGAGTGACATCCGGTCTCTACTAAAAATAGGAAAATTAGGTGGGTATGGTGGCGTGGGCCTGTAGTCCCAGCTACCTGGGAGGCTGAGGCAGGAGGATTACCTGAGCCCAAGCTCTGTTGCCCTAGCGAGAGTGCCACGGTGTCAGCCTAGCTCACAGCAACCTCAAACCCCTGGGCTCAAGTGATCCTCCTGCCTCAGCCTCTCAAGTAGCTGAGACTACAGGCACGTGCCACCATGCCTGGCTAATTTTTTTCTATATATTTTTAGTTGGCCAATTAATTTCTTTCTATTTTTAGTAGAGATGGGG
>CAUYPO010052065.1:0-11585 GCA_963574435.1 Cheirogaleus major
TACAGAATATATGAAGAACTCTTGTAATTCAATAATAAAAAGACAAGTAACACAATTTTAGAATGGGAAAAGGATTTGAATAGACATTTCTCCAAGAAGATATAGAAATAATCAATGAGCACATGAAAAGATGCTCAACATTATTAGCATTAGGGAAATGCAAATCAAAACCACAATGATATGTCACTTCATACTGGGATGGGATGGTAATAATAATGATGACGAAGAGAAAACAGATGTTGGCAGAAATGTGGAGAAATTGGAATTTTATACATTGCTAGTGAGGATGTAAATGGTGCAGATGTGTCCCCCTCTTCTCCAAGTGTCAGTGCAAAATCGGGAAAAAGAATGTCCTCTTCATGGTGAGGGCTGCTAAGGAGGGGACACAGTAAGTCCACCCTAGTTGGTGGCACATAGCATGCACCAAAGGTTCTAGAATTCTCATTTTTGAACATAGAGAAACAGGTGCTATAAACAGGGAATTAAGCCAAAAGTGGATGCTACCGATCTTTTAATTGTCTTAATGGTTTTCTATTATTAAACTACAAGCTGTAGATTTCATAGTTCTCACAGAACTTCTATCATTTTAAACTGATTTGTATATTTAAAAAAATCTTAAGTAGGATGTCTTGTACTGTTGCCAGACCCTCTTCTGTGATATGTGATGAAATGTATTTGATTGTTTGAAATTTTCTGTTTTTAAAAATGTAGTAGCACTTCACTTTTTGCCAAGGGAAAAAACATATTATTCCAGTGCAAAAAAAATGGTGCAGGTGTTGTGGAAACAGTTTGACAGTTTCTCAAAATATTAAAGATAAAATTACAATATAATCTATAAATTCTACTCATGGGTATATACTGAAAAGAACTGAAAACACGTGTTCACACAAAAACATGCAGACTTATTGACAATAGCCAAAAAGTAGGAACAATGTAAATGTCCATTAACTGATGAATATATAAAGAATGTGGTTTATCCACAAATAGAATGTTATTGAGCCATGAAAAAATGAAGTACTAATACATGCTGTAACATGGATGAACTTTGAAAACATTATGCTACGAGAAAGAAGTCTATCAGATATTGAAGCAAGATATTGTATGATTTCATTTATATGAACTGCCTAGAATAAACAAATCCATGGAAGCAGAAAGATGAATGTTTGCCCAGGGATGAAGAAGGGGTTGGGATTGGTAATGACTGTTAACAGGTACAAAGCTTCTTGTTGGAATGATGGAAATGTTCTGGAATTAGATAGAGGTGTGGTTGCACAATATTGTGAAGATACTCAAATTCAGTGACTTGTACACTTTAAAATGATGAATTTATATTATTTGAATTATGTCCCAATAAAAATATTATAGAATATAATAAAGAGAGAACAAAGAAAAAAATGAACATCAACAAAAGCCATATACTATTGACCCTTGAACAACACAGATTTGAATTGTGCAGGTTCACTTATATGCGGATTTTAAAAGTAAATATATTGAAAAATTTTTTTGAGATTTGTAACAATTTTAAAAAACAGATGAACCACATAGCTTAGAAATATAGACAAATTAAGAAACAGATATGTCATGAATTCATAAAATATATGTAGATACTAATTTATTTTATCACTTATTACCATCAAACACACATATCTATTTTAAAATGTTAAAATGTATTAAAACTTACAGACACAGAAACACTTAAACTATACATGGTGCCATTTAAAGTTCAGAGAAAAGTGAAAACATGTAAAGATACAGTATTAAATCATAACTAATGCCCTATTCTGGAAAAAAAATTCCATAAAGGACATTTATTAGTAAGCAAGAGAAGTGAGCACCAGGATTTAAGGCAGGAAGGGATAGGCCAACTCTACTGCTTTGGGTGAAGGTAATAGGGTTTATGATCAGGACTTTCCTTTTCTATAGAGCTGCTAATCTGAGCCTTGAAAGGAAAAGATAAACACCAGCTGCCAGCCTTTGGTTCTTCAAGAAGGCCTGGACAACAAAAACACTTTTTCTGAATTGGTTCCTTTGGTGCTTTGTCCCTGATGTCAGGAAGTATTAATGCCTCGCTAGTAAGGGACTGCCTTTTAAAGTTCTTTTGATGTTGGAATGCCCTGGGCCACCTGGAACCTCATGAGATCAACTCCGAAGATGTTGAATGAATTCGACTACTTTCTCCAAACACATCATCTCTAATTCAGCCTCTAGATCTAGGGAGTTAGAGGATCTTTAAGGCTCAATACACATGGACACTTTATGGAAAGGATTGTCAATGCCATGAAAGAGAACTCCTATAAAGAGAACATCATGAAAATCTGGAAGTATTACACCATCGAAGATTCTGTTACTTTTATACAAAAAGCTATGAAAGCCATCAAGGCCGAAATAATTTCTGCTGGAGAAAACTGTGTCTGGATGCTGGGCATGACTTTGCGGGGTCTACAACAGAGGCAATCAAAGAAATCATGAAAGAAATTATGCATATGGAAAAAATGGTGGAAATTGAAGGGTTTCGAGATGTGGGTCTTGGAGAAATTCCAGAGCTAACAGACGCCACACAGAGGAACGAACAGCAGGCACCCTAGGGAAATGCATGCTTTGCAAACAGTGCCAGCTGGTGAGGTTCCAAGAAGACGAGGAAAAGCAGTCCCAGGAAACAAGTTTGCAATAGACAGTCTGCAGAGGGTGCTGATTACTCAAGACTGCTTTGGGCTTCTTTTATGACAAGGGACCCTTCTATGATTCAGACACTGAATGTAAAGCAAACAGTGGAAGAAGGATTGGTACCATACAGAAACATCTTTAGAGAAATGAAAAAGCAAAAAACCAAAAAGACAGAAATTATGATGTATTTCTGTAAAGGGACACCAAGCGTGCCTGCCCTCCTGTCTCCCCACCTCCTCCACCTCTTCTGCCTCTGCCACCCCTGAGACGGCAGGACCCACCCCTCGTCTTCCTCTGCCCAGCCTGCTCAACAGGAAGACGGCGAGGACGAAGGCCTTTGTGATGGTCCACTGCCACTTCATGAATGTAAATACATATTCTCTTCCTAATGATTTTCTTAATAATATTTTCTTTTCTCTAGCTTACTTCATTGTGAAAATGCAGTGTATAATACATATAACATATAAAACATGCTAATTGATGGTTTATGTTATTGTAAGGCTACGGTCAACAGTAGGCTGTTAGTAGTTAAGGTTTTGGGGAGCTAAAAGTTGTGTGTGGAGTTTTGACTGGCTGGGGAGTTGATCCCCCTAACTCCCACACTGTTCAAGGGTCAACTATATTTATTTTCTGCCCCCAAGTTTGTCCGAATCAACAGTGCAATCTCAAGGCAAGTACTGCCATTAATTAAGTCATCCAGCCTGCATTCTTGTGCACCAACTCGCTGCCAGCCCCTGAGCTGGGCACTAGGGTACAGAGAGAAATGAGACCCCGGCTCTTCCTCACAGAGCTCACTGTCTGGCAGGTGAGACAGACACAAGGCTGAGTCTAACGGCACTGAGAGCAGGCGCTCCTGCGGGGCTGAATTCAGGGGCAGCAACAGCGCTGCCTGGGAGGGGAGAGCTGCAGGAATGCGAGCCAGGGACATCTCACAAGGACGATTGCATAGTTGGAGTCCAGGCAGAGGTGATGAAGGGCAGGCAGGCTGGGAAGAGATCGTGCAAACCCCGGACGTCAGGCTGCAGCTTTAGACTGTGATGGAATGCTACCCTTAAGGTGGTATGGCTTCAAAATACTAACACATTAATTGCCATGTGAGTTGTATTTAACCCGTGCTCACTTTGAGCCCGGGGCCTCGTGGAGCACAGGTAACTCACACGACTCTTTACCTTGGGAGCTGCGAGAATTATTTTTCAAGTTGCATGTAACTCATGCATGGAAAACAATAAAAGATAACACAATTTTCATTAAATTAGAAATGATTGTTTTGTTTTTGAAGTTTTTATTCTATTTTCATAATAAAACATTGCGGCCCCAAGGAAAAATTTTTTTTCTAGGGTGGCAGTCAATTAATAAAAATTCTGTTCTAAAAATGTAACGGGGCTTGTTTATTAAAACAATATTATTAAAACAATATGTATTGACCCCTATTAGGTTCCAGATACTGTCCTTGGTTTGGGGCAAATGTTGTTGAGTAAAAGTGACATTGTCACTGCTCATGTGGCCCTTCAATTGTTAACTAGGAGCCTTGGTGGCAGCACGGCCTATGATAATGTGTCTCAGTGTCCAGCGTCACTAGAGTGGCTAAGTCATTTGGGCCATAATATGACGAAATGTTATTAATTGTTCAAAGTAATGTTTGTTGGTAATTTCAATGGGAGATATTCAAGATTTAAGTGAAAAGCAGGTTGCATATGAACTGAAAAAGATTAATGCTGGGAATTATATTGGTGATCTCATGGGGTGGTAGAATTCTGAATGACTTTCATTTTCTTCTATGACTTTTCTATATTTTCTATGTAAAGAAATATTTTCTACAACAAGCATGTTGTGTAACATAGTAAAAATAATTGTTTAAAACGTCTTTCTAGGAAAGCTATAATTTCGGGTCTACCCTAAAATATCCTTTTAGAATTTTCAGACAGCTAGGATGAGGTGCAAAGAGAGTACTATCTTAGCACTTCAGATTTTCTGCCCTTTCCTTTAAAAACTAATGGAGCGTGATCTCCTTTGCCGGCACGGTTAGCTGCTTGTCCCTGTTGCAGAGCCAGCAGTGGATCGGAATTCCTGCATCTCCACTGTGGGTAGTGGCCATGGAAGCCAAAAAAATTGATCTCCAGGTTTCCCTCACTCCAGATGGCCTTTTGACAACAAGGAGAAAACATTCCCACAGTCACAGCATGTATCCCGCTCAATCGGACGCCCTCCTGGCACCCTGGATCTGTTGGACGGGCTGCTCTATTTTCAGATCTTCACTTTGAATTTGAAGAGTGCCTGTGGCCAGGCTGTAAGCCTCAGTGGTGTTTTTTGTTTGGTAATTTTTAGGAACTTGGCATTTTTGGCACCTGCTGGAGCAAGTCCGGAACACCCTGAGGCCTACCTGAGCCTGGGGGAGGGGAAGGTGGCATTCATGTCTGTCACTCACATTCAGAGGCCCCCACCTCCCTTTGCAGATGGACACTTCTGTGCTGTCACAGAAAGAGCCTGGGTGACTGCCAGTGCACAGAGAAACCGGAGCAAGTATTAACACTTGTGGCAGCTAAGATGGATTTCCATGGCGTTGGCCATTTGTAGAGGGGAGGGTGCTAACATTTATGGAGCTCCCGCTAAGTGCCAGGACTCCACGTGGAAACTGGCTCAGTCATCGCAGTGTCCTGAGTAGCTAAGGGTTTTTATTCCCATTCTACAGAAGAAGAAGTTGAAGTTGAAAAAATAAGAAACTTACCCAGCTCATAAGCGCCAGAGCTGGAATTTGAACTCCAACTGGTCCAGTTCCAAAGACTTTGTTTCTTCTTTTTGCCCTGGCTGTTGCTTGATGAACGTGAAGTCCCATTTGTTCAAACTGAATTTCTTGCCCATGGCACTTTTATCATGGGATAGAAAAGTTAACATAAAAACTGTTATTCATTGACTAGTGCAGCCTGCCTGATTTCTGCCTCAAGTCAATGAGGACATGCTTCATCAGTGGTTGTTGAATGAATGACTGGTATACCTCACATGCCTATGTCTTAAAAATGGTACAAATATAACTTCTTATTATTACTCACAATTACTTGCACTCTTTGTTAACAGTTTGTGAAATATAAATGAATCCGTCTGACTCTTCTCTTGCTGAAGAGGACACACTAGCTTCTTCTAGAAGGATGATGCTCTTTTGACAGAAATGTCTACACATCAGCAAAGAAAGAGTACCTTCTTGCTTCTTGGCAGATTCTTAGGGTCTTGCCAAGCCTCTCCTTTCTCACTTTTGTCCTTGATCCTCTGGCTTCTGAGCACTGGAGTACAGCCAAGAAAGGGAGCTCAGGACCTGGGGCATTTTTCATGAAGTGACATGTGAATGTTAGGCTCTACTTTGTGTGACTCCAATCAGATTCTTTTCAGAGGAGTCATTTTTATAGTTTCTGAAAGCTTTAAAGATTAACACTCAAAATAGCACACTGATCACTCACTCAGTGGTCATGTTGATATGTGATTCAGATATTTCTCCAGTTGCTAAGTAAGGAGGGGAAGGCATCAGTTAGCTATGGCTGCATAACAAATCACCCCAAACCTAGTGGCTTAAAACAATACACTTTTGACATTGCTTATGTGTTTATAGTTTTGGTAACGTGGGCTGGGCTTACAGCATCTCAGGGGGTTTGCAGTCAGCTGGTGGGTCAGCTAGGTACTTACTGGTCTAGGATGGCCTTGGCTGGGGTGAATCATTTCTGTTCCTATTGTCTACTAACTGGCTAGCCTGTGTTAGCCAGTTAGTCATAGATGGTGGCAGAATTCCAAGAAAAGGGGCATAATAGTGCAAATCCTCTGGACGCATGTGCTTGGAACTGATATGACATCACTCCCATTACATTTTATTGGCCAAATCAAGTCTCCAAGTCAGCCCAGATGCAAGGAGCGCAGAAATAAACTTCTTCTCTTGGTGGGAGGACCTGGAAAGGTGCATTGCAAAGGGTGTGATACAGAAAGCGGAGAGATGTGAGTGTTAAAGTCAGCGATTTGGAGCAGAGAGAGTTATGTCTACACCAGTGCAGCAGAGGAAACAGGAAGTTAGGATCTTCATGTATTATTTCTGTAACAGAAGGACCCTGGGAACAAGTATACCCTGGGGCTAATCACCCCAGTATCTCTTGGCTGAGAACCAGAGCTATTTTCCTGGTTACAAAACCCAGTATCAGCAGCAGAGAGAAGGTAGAAATGCCACCCTAGGAGTTTTATAATATGTGTCGTGTGTGTGTGTGTGTGTGTGCGCGCGCGCTAAGCATTTGAAAAAAATCTCTTGACCACATGCTTAGAGTGTACATACCAGTTATTTCTTACAATAATTCTGTAAGGAGGTACTGCTAGCCCCATTTTTCAGACAAGGAAATTGAGACTTCTCAAAGGGAAATAACTCACTTAAGGTCCCCATCTCTAGGTGGTGGACCAGGATTCTAACCTCCATCTTCTGATGCCAAAGACTGTGCCCTCTTCCTACTTCCCAGCTCTACTCCCTTTTACAAGCTGGTTTCTTATTAGGGGCGCAGCTGTGTGCCCCAGTCACTCAACAGTGTGGGGCCATGTACAACACAGCCTTGCTCTGACGTGACTGTGGGGCCCAGGGAAAGAAGATGATAGAGTCAGCATTACAGGAGTGCGTTGAACACCTGCTGTGTGTCAAGAGGGTGCATCAGTCTCCTGCTGCTGTCATGACACATCGCCATCACCAGTGGCTTAAAACAACACAACACAAATGTATTTTTTTGCACTTCTGGACATCAGAAGTCTACAATGGGTCTCTCTGAGCTAGTATCAAGGTGTCAGCAGGGCTAGTTCCTCCTGGAGACTGTAGTGGAGAAGCCACTCCTTGCCTTTTCTAGCCTCTAGAGGCTGCCCACACTCCTTGACTCATCGTGGCCTCTTTCTTTCTTCAAAGCCAGCAATGACCTTCTATTGAGTCCTTCTTACGTTCCGTCACTCTAACTCGGACCTTTATGCTTACACTGGGCCCACGCAGATGATCCAGCATACCTTCCATCTCAAGGTCAGCTGATTGGCAACCTCAATTCCATCTGCAACCTCAGTTTGCAGGTTCCAGGAAATAGAATATGGGCATATTTGGGGGCCTTATTCTGTGCACTGTAGAGTGATGCTAAGCTAGGGAACACAGATAAATTAAGGCCTCTACCCTCAAGACTTCTATAGTCTGGCGTGTGTGCTTGTGTGTGTGTGTGTGTGTGTGTGCGTGCGTGCGTGCACATACACAGATGTGTGCATGCATGGGTTTGTAACTAGGTGGAGTAAAAGGCTGGTTGTGAAAAGTGGCATGGCCAGACTATGCCTGGGAGTTACAGAAGGCAAGAGAAGGAAGACTGCTTCAAATTGGGTGGATAAAGAAAGGTGGAGGTGGTCTGTAAACTTGGCTTTGAAGGATGGCTAGGATTTCAAAGAGTAAAGTTGGTTGGGAGAACATTCTAGGCAAAGGGAATGGCACAGAAACACAGTTGGTAAACAGGATGAGTCCATCCTAAAGACATGTATGTGCTGGTCCCCAGCTCAGCTGCGCTCTGGGACAGCAGCCGCAGGAATGAGAGGGGCCCCTTCCGCGTGTGAGCTCCCGTTTGCAGGAGGTGCTGTCCGGCCAGAGTGGGCCCCCATCGCCCAGCTCCAGCAACCTGCCGTCCTGCAGGGATCTGTGCCAGGTGGTGGCCAGATGATTAGTTTCTGAGGAAGCCAGGAATCTGGATCTTTATGTGAAATGTTCAGATTTTTAAAGTTTATATCTAATTCAGTTTTGGTTTTTTTAGCACGGAATAGGTCTAATAGAAATCAGAGAGTCTCCATTCGTAGCCTGTGACGTGAGGCATAGAGAGGTTGAGTGACTTGCCAAGGCCACACAGCTGAGAAGCAGCAAAGCCAGTGTATTCAGCAACCCTGGGCTCTGGACGCCACGCCACAGATCACGTGGCTGCAGGGAGCATCCTCTGGAGCGGTGGGCAGATTCCTGTCCCTGGACCACCGGAGGTTCAAACAGAGGGAAGGTGGCCACTGGTGAGAGAGGCAGCCTTGTAAGAGCACTGGTACGAGTGGGCAAGATTGCTTTCAACCCGAGATGCTTTCACTGCAGGGAAATTTGGGGCATACGCCCTAGTTTCCCAGAAGGGTCTACGCTGTTCTGCAGTGTGAGATCTGGTGCTCTGATTTAGGAATTTATGTCCTGCGGTTTTCTCTCTGTAGGAAAGGGTGGGAGGGAAAAGAGAAAGGAGGAAGGGAGGGAAGAAGAAATAGGAGAAAGAGAAGAAGAAAAAGAAAGAAAAACTAAAATTCCCTCTTTTGTCAATGCCCAAAGAAAAGGCATTTGGCTCACAAAAAGGGGGTGAGTAATTAAGACCATTATTGATATGAAAGTTCACTGGAAACTGTTATTTTTTTCAAGAATGGAATGATAGAAATTATTCCTTTGTCATCCCTGATACAATAGAAATTTTATCCCATCTTGTACCCCAATTACAGAATATAGTGATGTAGGCTTCTGAAAGAGTTTTCTTTTTTAATTCAAAGCATTTCTTTAATTTGCATTTCTACCCTCTGGGGCTGAATAACAGGCTGTGTGATGATAAAACTGCAACCAAAATTGCTGCCCGATGTGGATTGTTGTAGATTACATTTAGGAGCATGCTTTCTAAGCAAATGCATCCTGTAAGTAAAATCCAGCTTGGCAAATACGCCTTCCTCAATATCATGTGGCGGCTAAAACTCCAGGCCTCGAGTAAGACATGCTTGAGCTCATACATTCAGCAGATATTTATTGATAAAGTGACCTTACATCCTGATTTTCCCAGGACTGTCCTGTTTTTCCAATGTCCCCTCCAGCTGGTGTCCTCTTTTATTCTCAGAAGTGTCCTGCTTCAACAATGAAGTATATGGTTGTGCTATTTAACTCTGGGCCAGGCACTGCTCTCAGCTCAGAGGTAAGGGGTGAACAAGGCAGACATTCCCTGCCCTTTCCTGATATAACCACCTCATAGCTTTGTGACATTACTGTGCCTCAGTTTCCTCATCTGTAAAATGAGGTAGTTGTAGATACAACCTGGCAAAGTTGTCATGAAGATTAGGTGAGCTATCTCACACGAAAGGCACAGCGGGGTCCCTGGCACAGAGAGAACTGGATAATTGTGTTAACAGTTACCAGTGTTAGTTAGCATTTCTCTTGCACGGAGGGGGAAGTTCCAAGTACGATGCGCATGTAGGAGAGGAGGCACCCCAGGGTATGCTGTTGACCAGCAGAGGAGAAAGGAAAATGCACAATAAATGACAGAGAATCCAAAAGCATTTTTTAAAATTCATTTGTTTATTTGACAAATAATTTACATGTTCTCTACAAAATGGCTTCAGGCTCTAAATTAGATTCAGGGGATTTACTGGTGAGTGAGAAACAGTCCCCACCACTCCAGAGCTCAGAGGCCTGCTGCTTTGTAATGCAGGCAGGCTCCCTGCTATGCAGGCCCAGAGGAAGGTCTGCAGTTGGGTTAGGGGAGTAGGGAAGCATTTTGTTATGGGTTAAATTGTTTCCCCCCCAAATTCATATGTTGTAGTCCCACCCTCCCATACCTCAGATTGTGACTATATTTAGTAATCAGGTTAAAATAAGGTCATCAGGCTGAGCTCTAATTCAATATATCTGGTGTCTTGATGAAAAGTGCAAATTTGGAGACAGAGAGTACCTAATATAAAGATGAAGGCGGAGATCGGGGTGATGCTTCTACAAGCCAAGGATTGCCAAAGAGGTACACGAAGCCAGAGGGCAGGGCAGGGCAGACTCTCTCCCAGAGCACTGATCCACACATTGATCTAGAACTTCTGGCTTCTGGAACTGTGAGACAGTGAGTTTCTTTTGTTTAAGCCACCGAGTTCATGGTCCTTTGTTACGGCAGACCTAGAGTTCATGGTCCTTTGTTAGGGAGCCCTAGAGTTCATGGTCCTTTCTTAGGGAGCCCTAGAGCTCATGGTCCTTCGTTAGGGCAGCCTCAGAGTCAATGGTCCTTTGTTAGGGAGCCCTAGACTTCATGGTCCTTCCTTAGGGAGCCCTAGAGATCATAATCCTTCATTAGGGAGCCCTAGAGTTCATGGTCCTTTGATAGAGAGCACTAGAGTTCATGGTCCTTCGTTAGGGAGCCCTAGAATTCATGGTCCTTTGTTAGGGATACCTAGAGTTCAGGGTGTTTTGTTAGGGATCCCTAGAGTTCATCGTGTTTTGATAGTGAGGCCTAGAGTTCATGGTGTTTTCTAAGGGAGCCCTAGACTTCACGGTACTTTGTTAGAGAGCCTTAGACTTCATGGTCCTTTGTTAGGGAGCCCTAGAGTTCTCAGTCCTTTGTTAGGGAGCCCAAGACTTCACAGTCCTTCATTTGGGAGCCCTAGAGTTTATGGTCCTTTGTTAGGGAGCCCTAGAATTCATGGTCCTTTGTTAGGGAGACCCTAGAGTTCATGGTCCTTTGTTAGGGCAGCCACAGAGTTCATGGACCTTCATTAGGGAGCCCTTAATTCACGGTCCTTTGTTAGTGAGTCCTAGAGTTCATGGTCCTTCGTTAGAGAGCCCTAGAGTTCATGGTCCTTTATTAGGGTGCCCAAGAGTTCATGGTCCTTTGTTAGGGCAGCCACACAGTTCATGTTCCTTCATTAGGGAGCTCTAGAGTTCATGGCCTTTGTTAGGGAGCCCTAGAGTTCATGGTCCTTTTTTCAGGAGTCCTAGAGTTCATGGTTTTTTGTTAGGGAGCCCTAGAGTTCATAGTGTTTTGTTAGGGAGTCTTAGAGTTCATGGTCCTTGTTAGGGAGCCCTAGAGTTCATGGTGTTTTGTAAGGGAGACCTAGTGTTCATGGTGTTTTGTTAGGGAGCCTGAGAGTTCATGGTCCTTTGTTAGGGCAGCCCTAGAGTTCATGGTCCT
>CAUYPO010052068.1:0-12952 GCA_963574435.1 Cheirogaleus major
GGGGAGAAGGGGATGGGTATATACAAACATAATGAGTGAGATGTACAACGTATGGGGGATGGACATGCTTGAGGCTCTGCCTCGAGGGGGGAGGGGGGCATGGGCAATATACATAACTGTAATATTTGTACCCCCATAATACGCTGAAATAAAAAAATGGGAAAAAAAAGATTTTGCCAAATTCTATTCTGTTAGGTTTTTTCATAGATTCCTTAGGACTTTCTATTGTATTAATATATATACAATCATGTCATCAGTGAATAACAAAAGTTTTACTCTCTCTTTTCATTTTCTTTTTGATGAATTAAGTATTCAGCTTCCTGAATGTGAAAATCAGTAATGGCAGAAACATGATAGCTTCTTGCTTTCAGAATAGGTCTGGTGATGGCCTTAGAGATGGTGACTTCGCTAACATAAATGTCATTCCAGAAGACCAAGCTTGGAACCTGTTCCTTCAGTCTTTCTGATACACTTAATTTCCTTTATTAAATTCCTTCCTGGTTACACCTGAACTGAACTGATTTAGTATTTGGTACAGAAAGTGAAACATGGGCAAAAAACTTATTTGAATCTCAGACTAATTATTGCAAAAGAATAGTAATATTTTGCTAATTTGTGCTAGTAGAAACTTAGAGGAATATTATTAGAAATAGATTCAGGCCAGGAAAATACGTGCTAGTAGAAACTTAGAGGAATATTATTAGAAATAGATTCAGACCAGGAATGAAGGAATACAACTTTAGATTGGTCTAAGTTTGATGATATAATTATCAGATTCTGAATTTAATGTGCTAACTTAAGCAGTTTTTTTAAAAGTAAAAACAGTTTGCTAAATTGACAGGTTGACAGAAACCTGGACTATATATTGGCTTATGCTAAGTAAATTTAGAATGCCAGAAATTTCTTATAAAAAGTAGAGCAAGAAATCCAACGACTTTGGGAAATAAAAATGTTAAGAGAGGATTTATAATCTCCACTTTAACCCCTTTAACCAAACATTGAGGAATATTTTGGAAAGGTAAGTCCACCATTCTTGAAAAAGCCTTCTAGTGTCTATTTTATGCAGCCTAGAATGAAGATGGGAATGTACTCCTGGATTTCCATAGAGATGACAGAATTCCAGAGTGGCAGAAACCAATTTACAGCATTTTACTATATAAGAGAAAACAGTACCAGAGTGATCATAAGGATGTTTGATTAAGAAATCCTTGACAATTATTCATTGTAAAGGTGTCCCTAAGACATGGTGTTTCTGAGACTGAAATGGGCAAGCACACCAGTAAGCTCTTGGTCTGTATAACCAAAATTTATTTTTAGTTTTAGCAAATAGAGGTCTACCTTGAATAATGACACGAATACTCACATCGCCTCATTGAATTACCAGGCCTTAGCCAGTTTATATGCCCAGAACCTTTTAAGTGAAAGGGAGGTCAGGAATCCTTGAGGAAAAACCCTGTCACACTGCCATAAGTATGGGCTGTAAACTTCCTGCTTTACTTTCCTTAAAGGGATCAGAGGCTTTTTACAAGGGTGACTGTACTGGGGAAAGGGAAGTACCTAGACTTCAGGATTAGTGGACAATAGCTTTGATTTGATTCTAATCCCTGGGGACCTGAATACCTCTGTGGTTTCACCAATATGGTAGAGCAAGGATCCTCAAACTTTTTAAACAGGGGGTCAGTTCACTATCCCTCAGAATGTTGGAGGGCCGGAATATAGTTTAAAAAAAACTATGAACAAATTCCTACACTTGATCTTAGCCAAAAGGCCGAGAAGCGATTGAACAAATTCCTATGCACATTGCACATATCTTATTTTGAAGTAAAAAAACAAATGGGCAAAAACACCCACTTGTGGCCCACGGGCCATAGTTTGAGGACGCCTGTGGTAGAGGTTTCAGAGGGGTCAGATAATAAGTGAAATTTTGGCTAAATCAGTCTCATGGTGTGCTGAGTAGGTTTGCAAATTTTGCCTGTATTGTTTCCTTGATTCCTGAATGCATATTTTGAAAGGATTTATTCAGCAACTGGCAGAATTCACAATGCTTCCTTGTCCTTTGCAACATGGGCAATAAGGAATGTTATGGTAGTGTTAACAGAAAAAAAACACCAAACTCTGTAAAATAATTTAAAGATGTTTATTCTGAGTTGAATATGAGTGCTGCTGGCCCAGTGAACATTTCTCAGGTGGTCCTGAGAAAATGCGCCCAAGGCAACCAGGTTACAGTTTGGTTTGATACATTTTAAGGAGACAGGAATTGCAGGTAAAATCATAAATCAGTATATGGAAGGTATACATTGGTTTGGCCCAAGAAGGCGGTACATCTCCAACATCTTGGAGTGGTGGCTTACAGGTTATAGGTGGGTTCAAAGATTCTGTGATTTGTAATTAGTTAAGGAAATAAAGCTTTGTCTAAAGGCTTAGAATCAGTAGAAAGGAATGTTTTAAGATAAGGAAGTCTGTTAATTATAGAGGAAGCCACAATATACTCAAAGTGGTCTGTTAAACAAATTGATGGTTTGCAAGTTTGACTTAGCCTTTGCCTTGCATGGCCTTTGGTCAAGTTTGCAATTAGTCTAAACTCCAAAAGGGAGGGGATATAAGGAGGTGTGTCTGATCTCCCTTCCCTTCATGACCAGGAACTCAGTTTTAAGGTTTTTTGGGGGGTTCCCTTAGCCAAGAGGGGGTCTGTTCAATTGAGGGGTGCTTAGTTTACAGTAGAAAGGGCCAAATGAAATATGATGGAACTGTCTATTCTTTACCAAAATAGTAAACTGTAGCATTACCAAACTCCTGGAGGAATTGCAGAGTTTTGTGCAATGATACAAACTTGAAAATGGCAGGAAGGGTGATTCTTATCATAGCCACATTGAACTCACCAAGTTGGTCTGTGCAGAAGATTGATGGGTCTTAGCATCAGGTGGTGACAATTGTAGCTGCTACTTCTTACATGGTCTCTTTACTAGAGCAAATTATCATAGGCTTGTGCTCCTGTTATAACACTCTCAATCTGGAAAATGCTTTTTTTCTCCATCCCAATTAGAGAAAACCAAAAGTAGTTTTCTTTCAGCAAATAGGAATAGCAATTGACTGTCATGGTCTTGCCTAAGGGCTTTATCAATTCTGGCTTTCTGTCATAATCTAGTTCCTAAGAAACTTGATCATATCAGGATCCCCTTGGACCTAATGAGCAGGAAATAGCAAATACTCCAGATATCTTAGGTAAGACATAAGTTTCTTAGAGGGTGGGACAGAAGCCTCAACAAAATTCAGGAATCTACCAATTCAGTAAAATTTCTGGGAGTTCCATGGTCTGGGACATGTTCAAGTATTCTCTTATGAAAGTAAGGTTTTTGCACCTTGCCCCAGCTACCATTGAGAATGAGACAAAATACTTCATAAACTTTTCTAGGATATATAGAGAGATTTACCACATTTGGGTGTGCTGCTAGACTTTTTTTTTTTAAACCAAATAAATTAGAAGACAGCCAACTTTGAGTAGGACCTAAATAAGAAAAGACTTGCAAGGTGATCCAAGAGGCATTGCAAGCAATGCTGACACTGTGTTTTAATGTCCAGCTTATCCAATGATACTTGATGTGTAGTAGGTTGCAGTGCTGAATGGAGTCTGTACAAGCCCTGGTGGAGGAATCACAGCTCAGAGCCCTGGGTCTGGGAGCAAAGGCATGCCATCTTCAGCAAAAATTAATAATTGTTGTTCTATTGTTGCTGGATATTTGTATTGTTTCCAACTTTTACCTATTATGAACAGTGCATACAAATAAGAGAGGAATACACTTATGTCTAAAATTGCTGGAAATGCTTATCTATAACTTAAATAAAGCCTAATTTTATTTCAAAATGATTGTACAAATTTACACTCCTATTAGGAATCCAAGAGATTTCCTGTTGCTCTACATCCCCAATAATACATACTGTCCTCACACTTTAAAATGTTTGGCACTCTGGTGGATGCTTAATGCTATTTCACTGTGGTTCAAAATTTAATTTTTCCTGAGATTATAAAGTTAATCATGTTTTTATATCTTATGAACCCCATCTTGATAACCCTCCCTTTTTTAAAATTACCTCTTCAAGTATTTATGCTGGGTTGTCTGCCATTTATTAATATTTTAATTAGTAGGATTTTTTAATATACTCTAAGGTAGTCCTTTGATACCTCTATGTGTTGCAAATATCTCCCCCTACCTTGTGGCCTATCCATGGTCTACCTTGCTAAATACATTAAGTGTTCCATATTCGTAACTTTTTCCACATTATCTTTGTATGTCTTAGACTGAAAATATGTTAGAATCTCCTTTTATTAGTGTGTTACTATTAATGTGTATCATTGTACTCCCTATGGTTTCTGCCTATGTAGGTTTATATATGTTGTCACAAGTTGTTCCTATATAAATATTATCACTTTTACATTACAAAGTGTCCTTCTTTGACTCACTTAACAGCAGGCCCCAACCTTTTTGACACCAGCGACCAGTTTCATGGAAGACAACTTTTCCATGGACAGTGAGAGGGATAGTTTCAGGATGATTTTGCAGCTGTTCCCCAGCACTAGCATCACCGTCTTAGCTCTACCTCAGATGGTCAGGCATTAGATTCTCTTAAGTCACGTACAACCTAGATCCCTCGCATGCTCAGTTACAGTACAGTTTACAGTAGAGTTTGCACTCCTATGAGAATCTAATGCCCCTGCTGATCTGACAGGAAGTGGAATTCAGGCAGTGATGTGAGCAATGGGGAGTAGCTGTAAATACAGATGAAACAGACCACAGACCGGTATTGGTCTGCAGCCCAGTTACCAGTCCATGGCCCGGGGGTTGGGGAGAGCAGCATTTCATGCTGTTTTGGTCTGAATTCTTCCTTATTGAATATCAAGATGCTCTGCTTCTTTTGTTTACATTTATTTCCCATTCTCCACCCATCTCCTATTTTTTGGTCTTTCTGGGTCACTTTGTTTTTGGTATATGTCTATGTACAGTCTAGAACTCCTGACCTCAAGTGATCTGGCCACCTCAGCCTCCCAGAGTGTCAGGATTACAGGCCTAAGCCACCACACCCGGCCTGCGGAAGATTTTTCAATAATTTCTTGGTTGGATGAAGCTCAACCTTTAGTAGGAAAAGCTCCTGAGTACAATATTCCCTTAGTTCTTGCACATTTAAAACTTTATCTAGAGCAGGGATGTGCAAACTAAGGCCTGCAGCCTGTTAGTCAGCCCTGTGAGTTTAGAATGTTTTTTACATTTTTAAAAAGTTGTAAAAAAGAAAAAAAGAATAATATATAACAGAGACCATATGCAGCCCACATACGTTTATTTACTCTCTGGCCCTTTACAGAAAAAGTTTGCTAATCCCTGCTCTATAGCAGTATACCTTAATTGGCTATAAAATCCTTGGCTTATTTCTCTTGAGTTTCTTTAAAATGTTGCTCTACCAGTGTCTTGGTTTATATGTTACCATTTAGAAGTATGATGCCAATGTAGTTTCCTTTTCTTTGTAAACTGACTTGAGTATTTTTACCTGGAAGGCCAGAGGATTTGTTTAATGTGTAAAGGCCATATCTCAGGTGAAAATTGTGGGTCAGGTTTTTTTAGGTACACAATGGACCCTTTCAGTGTGAAAGTCAGGACTTATTTCAAGAACACTTTCTAAAATTATAATTTTAAATAGATCTGTTCCTTGTTTTATTTTTCACTTTCAGGAACTATAATTAGTCTTATCTTAGATCTTTTGTATATCTGCTACTTTCTTTCTGATCCATTTTACTATTTTATTTATGTTTCATTTTCTTGGCTCCTTTTATTTCTATTCTTTATTATCCTTACTATATTTTTTGGTTTTTTGTTTTTCATTTTAGAATATTACAGGGGTACAAATGATTTTGTTACATATAATAAATTGCTTTTGTACTGTGTCCATCCCCCAGATAGTGTGCACTGTACTCATTAGGTGTGATTTTCCCCAGTCCCTAATCCTCCTCCACCTGCTTGATTTCCGATGAATGTTATTTCCATATGTGCACATACGTGTTGATCAGCTAGTTCCAATTTAATAGTGAGTACATGTGGTGTTTGTTTTTCCATTCTTGTGATACTTCACTTAAAAGAATGGTCTCCAGCTCCGTACAGGATAATACAAGAAGTATTAGCTCACCATTTTTTATGGCTGAGTAGTACTCCATGGTATACACATACCACATTTTATTGATCCACTCATGTATTGATGGGCACTTGGGTTGTTTTCATATCAATTGTAAATTGTGCCACTATAAACATTTGAGTGCAGGTGTCTTTTATAGAATGTCTTTTTTTCTTTTGGGTAAATACCCAGTAGTGGGACTGCTGATCAAATGGTAGTTCTACTTATCGTTTTCTGAGGTATCTCCATACTGCTTTCCATAGAGGTTGTACTAGTTTGCAGTCCCACCAGCAGTGCATGAGTGTTCCTATCTCTCTGCATCCAAGCCAACATTTGTTGTTTAGGGACTTTTTCATAAAAGCCATTCTCACTGGAGTTAAGTGATATCTCATTGTTTTGATTTGCATTTCCCTAATGATTAAAGATGTTAAGCATTTGTTCATATGTTGTTGGCCATTAGCCTATCTTCTTTTGAAAAGTTTCTCTTCATGTCTTTTGCCCAATTTTAATGGGGTTGTTAGATTTTTTCTTGCTGATTTGCGTGAGTTCTGTATAGATTCTAGTTAGCAGCCCTTTATCAGATGTGTAGCATGTGAATATTTTCTCGCATTCTGTAGGTTTTCTGTTTGGTCTCATGATAGTTTCCTTGGCTGTGCAGAAGCTTTTTAATTTGATCAGGTCCCATTTATTTATTTTTGTTGTTGCTATGATTGTCTTTGGGGTCTTCTTCATGAATTCTTTCCCTAGGCCAATGTCTGTAAGAGTTTTTCCAACATTTTCTTCTAGAATTCTTATGTTTATGCCTTACATTTAAGTCTGTTATCCATTGTGAATTGATGTTTGTGAGAGGTGAGAGGTGCGGATCCTGTTTTAATCTTCTACATGTTGCTATCCAATTGTCCCAGCACCATTTATTGAATAGGGATTCTTTTCCCCAGTGTATGTTTTTGTTTGCTTTGTCAAAAATCAGCTGGCAATGTGTGGATGATTTTATATCTGGACTCTCTGTTCTGTTACATTGGTCTATGTCTCTGTTCTTGTGCCAGTACCATGTTATTTTGGTTAGTATAGCTTTGTAGAATAGCTTGAAGTCTGGAAAATTGATGCCTCCCAATTTTTTCTTTTTGCTTAAGGTTGCTTTGGCTATACAAAGTCTTTTCTGGTTCCATATGAAGTACAGAATTATTTTTTCTAAGTCTGTGAAAAATGATGTTGGTATTTTATTAGGAATTGCATTGAATCTGTAGATCATGTTGGGTGTATAGACATTTTAACAATGTTGATTCTTCCGATCCATGAGCATGATATGTTTTCCATTAGTTTATGTTCTCTGCTATTTCCTTCCTCAGTGTTTCATAGTTCTCCCTGTAGAGGTCTTTCACTTCCTTAGTTAAATGTATTCCTAGGTAATTTATTTCCTTTGTTGATAGTTTGAAAAGTATTGAGTCTTTGATTTGGTTCTCAGCTTGACTGTTATTTGTAGATAACAAAATATGTGAAAGCTACTAATGTGTATACATTGATTTTGTAACCTGAGATTTTGTTGAATTTATTTATCAATTCCAGTACTCTCCTGGCAAAATCTTTGGGGTTTTCTAGATATAAGATCTTATTGTCCACAGAGTGATAATTTCACCTCTTCTTTCACCATTTGGATGCCTTTGATTTCCTTCTCTTGTCTGATTGCTCTGGCAAGGACTTCCAGCACTATGTTGAATAGAAGTGGTGATAGTGGGCAACCTTGTCTAGTTCCAGTTCTAAGTGGGAATGATTTCAATTTTTCCCCATTCAGTATGATATTGGCTGTGGGTTTGTCATATATGGCTTTTATCATTTTGAGGTAGGTCCCATCTATGCTTATTTTGTTAAGCATTCTTATCATAAAAGGCTGTTGAATTTTGTCAAATGCTTTTTCTGCATCTGATGAGAGGATTATATGGTCTTTGTTTTTGCATCTATTTATGTGGCAAATTACATTTATAAATTTGTGTATGTTGAACCATTCCTGCATCTCTGGGATGAAGCCCACTTGGTAATGATGGGTCATTTTTTGATGAGTGGCTGAATTCAGTTTGCTAGGATTTTGGCAACTATATTTATAAAGGATATTGGTCTGTAGTTTTCTTTTTTTGTTGAGTTCTTTCCTGGCTTTGGTATCAAGATGATGTTGGCTGCATAAATTGTGTTGGAGAGGATTCCTTCCTTCTCATTTTTATGGAATAATTTCTGCAGGATAGGTACGATTTCTTCTTTGTAGATCTGGTAAATTAGGGTGTGAAACCATCTGGTCTGGGAATTTTATTTTGTTGGATTTTTTATTACTGTTTTAATTTCATTACTTGATATTGGTCTATTCAGGAATTCTATTTCTTCCTAATTGAGCCTGAGGAGGTTGTGTGTTTCTAAGAATTTATCCATTTCCTCCATATTTGTAAGTTTATGTGAATATAGATTTTTATAGTATTCAAAGATGATATTTTGTATTTCCATGGTATCAGGCCAAGGCAGGAGTATTGCTTGAGGGGTCAGGAGTTTAAGAACAGCCTGAGCAAGAGTGAGACCCCATCTCTACAAAAACTAGAAAAAGTTAGCTTGGCATGGTGGTACAGACCTGTAGTCCCAGCTACATGGGAGGCTGAGGCAGGTGGATTACTTGAGCTCAAGAGTTTCAGGTTGCAGTGAGCTATGATGACACCACTGCACTCTAGCTAGGATGACAGAGGGAGACTCTGTCTCAAAAAAATGAAATAAATAAAAATAAAAACACAAACATAAAGGAGATAAGATATATTAGAATTAAATGTAAACTTCTGTGCTAAAATTTGGAAAATGTGATATAATCACCAATTTTCTAAGCAAATATAAATTATCAAAATTGACTCAAGATGAATAGCCATCCTAGAAGAATTTTAAAGTTATCATAACAAGTAACTGAGACTAGAAATCTTGTTTCTAGGAAGGAAGTCCTATTTGGAAAGAAAAATAATGGATTCATTGTTTTAAGTTTGAAGTGTCTGTGCATCATGTCTAAGTAATAGTGGAATGGAGAGACTGGAGCATTAGAAAGAATCTGTAGCTATAAATAGAAAATTGGAAGTTTATCATCATATAAGTTAAAAAATGCATGGTTCTATCTTCTGTCCATTGTAGAAAAAAAATAAAAAAACAAAAAGAAAAAAGTAATTAAAATTTTTTAAAAAATGCATGGCTGAAATGCATTATCAAGTGCTTATAGACAAGTGAAAAAGCATGTGTCACCCTACCAGATATTACTAATTTTCATGTTTTGCTTACAGACAGGTGAAAAACAACATACCACCCTACCAGATCTTATTGATTTTCCTTCATATCCTTGTCAACCTGTTCTTCCTTCAGGAATAACTGATATCCCTTTATTACAGATGGAAAGTAAGTATGATATTTTTAAATACAGATGATTCTGTGAGGTGAAGTTAAATAATGTTAAAGGAGAGTTATTGTTTAATTGGTATAGAGTTTCAATTTTAGAAGATAAAAAAGTTCTGGAGATGGATGGTGGTGATGGTTGCAAAATAATGTGAATGTATTTTATGCCAATGAACTGTACCTTTAAAAATGGTAAAAATGGTATATTTTGATATATATATTTTTCCATAATTAAAAAGTTAAATATATGGATTTTATGTTGATTACTACATATGTTTAATCACTAATATTATTTCATTTTTAAAAATATAATCTAGTCTGGGTATGATGGCTCACACCTATAATTCCAATACTTTGAAAGGCCAAGGTGGGAGGATCACTTAAGGCCAGGAGTTTGGGCCTGAGCAATTTAGCGAGACTTCATTTCTACAAAAAATAGAAAAATTAGCCAGGTGTGGTGACACACACCTATAGTCCCAGCTAATGGAGGCTGAGGCAAAAGGATCACGTGAGCCCAGGAGTTTTACAATGAGGCATGATGATGCCATTGTTCTCTAGCCCAGGAAATGGAGCAAGACCCTGTCTCAAAAAAAAATTAACATACATACATATATATGTATACACACACACACACACACACTCTCTCTCTCTCTTCCCCCTGCCTCCCCTTCTCTCTAAATTATACATTTTCCATGTAAGATTTAAGTGTAATAACTCTGGGCCCAAGATAAATTTACCAAAAGATTTAAACCAAAAAATGTTAGCATAATTACTTGAGGTTTACTTAGTTTCTACACATATATGGAAAGTCAGAAAAGACAAAGTATTTTATAAATCCCCTTATGTATCACTCTTGGAAACTGAATGAATCCTTTGCATTTTCCATAGTGGTAAATGCTATATTGCAGCAAGAAAAATAGTTTTGGTTAAAATTTATTCTTGCTGTTTTAGACACTTTTAAGTTTTACACTCCATATTAGTTTATAAGTTATAAACCATCTTTCAGCTTTTAGACATTGATGAATCTGAGATATAATCTATTTAGGAGAGAAGATTATCCAACAAATGAAACAAGTAAAGGAAGAAAGAAGATATCTGGAAAGAATTAGAGAAGAACTAATAAAAAAAGTTGAAAAGCTATTTGAACAAAGCAAATTGAAGCGATATCAGGGTAAATTTTATTACATACCTTTTATCACTATAAAGAAAATTTAAGTTTTACAGAATTGATACTTTTGGAATAAAAAATTGTAATTAACAGTTGCTGTTTTACTATTATAGTTTAAGTGGTACATGACTGAGGTAAGTTCAGTATAGAAAATATGAAATCATTTTTCAATTCTGTTTTATACAATAAATGCTTTACATAGGGTTTTAAAATTAAAACTCAAATATTTTTATAGCTAAAATTCATTTTTTTGTTTATTCTTTCTTCCATTTGTTTATTATATAAGTATTTATTAAGTGCCTATTGAATCTAGCCATTGTTCTAGGGGCTATTAGGCAAACACAGTCTTGCCCTTGCCCTAATAGATCTTACAGTCCGGTGGGTACATGATAAGTTAAGCATTAATGATACATACTGATGAATGCTATGATAAAGGAATTCCAGAATTCTATGGATAGAAATATAAAGGAAGAACACCTAAATTAGATGGAAGAGATTAAGAGAGGCTTCCAGGGGAAGTGTTGGATATGCTAGGATCAGAAGTGTGCTTCTTGGTTCTAGGTCCTTCAAGCATGCTTTTTCCTCTACTATCTACTTCTTCTCTTCCTACCTTCTCCTCCTACCCTCTTCCCAGTTCATGTGGCTATTTCCTACTAATCATTCAAGATGAGCTTAGATATCACTTACTCTAGAAGCCTTCTTTGAGTCTCTTGGACTATCCCAGGAACTTCATTTGTTCTATGTGTGTCCGTCTGCCTTGCTTAAGTGAATGAATGAGGGAAATTAAGAAAAGTAAGTCATTTTGTTGCAGTAGGATTAGAAACAGTGTTGTTAAGACTGGTAGAAATGGGAAGATGACCAGGGTGAAGAAAGTATATGATAATGGCTTGAGAGATGTTAAATAATTTGGGAAACCTGCATTTGGGTTGTATTTGAGGATTGTGAAGATGAAAGGTATATTTAGAAGTAGCTTGTTTTAGGATTCTCAATTTATAGCAAAATTGTTGTTTCAGTACTAGAACTGACTGAAGTTTTATAGGCAATGTCAGGAGATATTTCTGATGATTATGCCTCATAATGTTGAAGTGATATCTCCGAAGTGGTTGACTCAGCATTGTTGTAGTGTTAGGAGAGCAATTTTATCAGACAAATTTGAATAATTGACTAAAAATCACAGGACCTAGATTCTAACCAAATCTATCTTTTACTTAGAAAAGTTATTTCTTCTTCTTATGCCTTACCCTTCTGTTTATAAAATGGGACTGATCAATCACTTTCTATTTCAAGAGGAATATTTCAAGATAAAAGGTATTTATCACCCATCGAATATTTATTGAGCCTGCTATGTATCAGGCCTGTTTTAAAATGCTGGAGAGACAGGAGTGAACAAGATAGACATAGCCCCCCCACCACTGCTTTAAGGAGCTTGTATACTAATGGAAGGAGACAGGCAATAAATAAGACAGTATCAGCTACCGCTCAGAGCTGAGAAGTCAGTTAAAAAGAGTATAGTAGAAAATGATGGGGCAAGGGAGAGTTGCTTTAGCTAAAGTTTTCAGGGAAAGCATCTCTGAGGAGATATTAAGCTTTTATTAATAAGAAGTTAGGCTTATAAAGAGGGGGAAAGCAGTCTGAACAAAAGGAACACTAAATATCAAATTCTGGAGAGAAAAATGACCTTGTGATATTAAGGGCCTGAAATGAGGCCAGTGTTGCTGGAGCATGGTAAATACGGAGGGATGTAGAGGGAGATAAAATCACAAAGGTCAGCAAAGAGCAGATAGGCCAAGTCAAGGAGTTTGAATTTTATTCTAAGTAAGGTGAGAAGCCATTGGAGGATTTTAAGCTAGGGATTTACATGACTTAAAAAATATTTTAGAAAGATCATGACTGCTGTATGGAATAGCTTATAGAGGAGCAAAAAATGGAAACAGAGAGACTGATTAGAAAGACAATGCAGCTTTCTTCAAAAGTATTGCTAGAAGTATTTTTCATAGCAGTACCAATAGAAGTTGCTGAGGGATTGGATAACAGGGCATGAGGGAAATAAATAGCTTAAAATCTTGAGCTAAAATTCTATATAGGCCGGGCGTGGTGGCTCACGCCTGTAATCCTAGCACTCTGGGAGGCCAAGGCGGGCGGATCGCTCGAGGTCAGGAGTTCAAAACCAGCCTCAGCAAGAGCGAGACCCCGTCTCTACTAAAAAATAGAAAGAAATTAATT
>CAUYPO010052071.1:0-14308 GCA_963574435.1 Cheirogaleus major
GTCTCACCCACTGTAAGAGACATGTGAGAGCCACTAACTCCAGATGAGCCTTTGGAAAGTTTCTGCCATTCTCTGGGCCTCAGTTTATCCTCCTGTAAAATGTCTTGGGTTGGTCCCTTCTGGACCTACATACAGTTTGGGCTGAGACCAGCAGGAAGAAAACTTCACTGAGCCTTCCACCCTACATTAATATTTGACTTTCCACTAGCCATTTTTTATTTATTTATTTTCTATTTTTTAATTTTTTTTTATATTTTTAGTTGGCCAATTAATTTCTTTCTATTTTTTAGTAGAGACAGGGTCTCACTCTTGCTCAGGCTGGTTTCGAACTCTTGACCTTGAGTGATTCTCCCGCCTCGGCCTCCCAGAGTGCTAGGATTACAGGCGTGAGCCACCACGCCTGGCCTTCACTAGCCATTTAAAAGCCACTGATGGAGTCAACTCCTTAACAAGGGAGTGTGTCATCTTCCTCTTGTCACATTTGCAAAATGACAGGGTCTACCAGGTCACATTCTTCAAATGACCAACTGCTCTAAGAACAGCATTGTAGAACTCAAGGTCAGATCCCTGTGTATGAGAGACATGGGAGCATATGCGCACGTGCCGCATGCACACACACACACACACAAAACTGCCATCTGGGAGCCGACTTACCGGTCAGCATAGCGCAAGGTATTCAGAGTGTGTTCAGTGGCCACATGACTTGGTGAGATATTGGCGATCATGCAGGTTTTGGCATTGCCAATGAAAGAGTCCTTCAGGACCTACCCAAAACAGAAAGTAGGTCAATGAATGAAATCGACTAACAAAGGGCATAGTTGTCACTTATGTGCAGGATGCTGGGCCATAGTTCTCTGTCCACAAAAAGGCAATTCACAAAAGAAGAAATATAAATGATCAAAAAATACAGAAAAAGCTCACCATCTCATCACTAAGCAAAAAAAAAAAAAGCAAACAAACCATTAAAAAACCTAATATATATATATATATATATATATTTTACACATAAGACTAAAAAAGACTGATGATACCTTGGCCTGGTGAGGGTCCAGGGAAATAGGCACTCTTCTACACTGCCATGTATCGCGTACCATGAACTGGTACAAGCTTTCCAGATGGCAGTTTGGCAATATATATCAAAATGTAAAAAAAGCTGGGTGCAGTGGTATGTGCCTGTAGCTCCAGCTACTAGGGAGGATGAGGCAGGAGGATCGCTTGAGCCCATGAGTTCAAAACCAGCCTCAGCCATGTAATGAGACCTTGTCTCAAAAAGGTAAAATATATGCACACTATTGGCTTGGCAATTATACTTCTAGGACTTTATTCCAAGGAGATAATTGATAATGACCAAAAAAAAAAAAAAAAAAGCCTTCATGATATTCATTACAACATTTTTAATAATAAAATTTAGTAACAATCTACTAATAGTTTATAATAATTTATAAACAAGAAACTAATTATAAATTGAATGCAATACAACCATTAAAAATGATTATATCTGTACTTAGGAACATGAAAAGATATCTAAAACTTAAATCTTTGAGTGAAAATGATATATATGATTCCATAACTCTATTAGTGGATCTGTGTGTGTATATGTGGGCAGACAGATGACTGGAAATGTAGCAGCAGTTATCACCAGGGGCTAGGATTTAAAGGTTTTTATCTTCTTTTTCTTTTTTTTAATGTAACACTGTTTTGAAGATGTACCTTATTCTTTGCATTTGTATGTACAGTTGGAATTATTATGCTTTAATTAAATAGGAACACATTTTCTGGGGATAGGGAGCTTATTATTTAAAAAATAATAAAACCAGTGTCCTAATCAGGACCTATAGGAAGCATTTCCTTGGTCCCTGATTGAAATCACACTTGAGAATACACAATCTAACCCATAGATCACCAATTGTGACTAGTAAGAAGCTGTTTTTATAGGTTCTGCCCCAGGTCCTGTGTCTGCTAGTCTAGCTACACAGAGTAGAACCCCTCCCATGTGCTAGGCTGGCTTCATTCTACAGCATACAAAGATCCTGTCCTAGACCTCCCTCTACCATGTCTGTCTTCTACTGTACACAGGACATAGTGCAGAGAGGAACCAGGGCATCCATAACTGCCTTAACAGCTGTTTATACCTAGGAAGACCCCTCCCCATGCCACCCTTCTGCAGCCATTGTGAATGCTGACTTCACATCTGTTGGTTTTTCTGTTAATAAAGAGGCACATCTTCATGACCGAGAGATAGAAAAAAAAATTACCTATTTGTCCCACCACACAGAATAATCACAGTTATTAACATTTGCATAATTTTATGTGTGGCATTTTTTTTTTCCTCATTGCACATTTTTTAAACTATAAAAACAGGCCAAGTATGGTGGTGGCTCATATCTATAATCCCAGCACTTTGGGAGGCCAAAGTGGGAGGATTACTTGCGGCTCAGAGTTTGAGATTAGCCTGGGCAACATAGTGCGACCTTGTCTCAACAAAAAATAGAAAAATTAGCCAGGTGTGGTGGTGCATGCCTGTAGTCCCAGCTACTCAGGAGGCTGAGGTAGAAGGATGGCTTGAGCCCAGGAGATCGAGGTTGCACTGAGCTATGATTAGGCCACTGCACTCTAGCCTGGGCAACAGCATGAGACTCTTTCTATTAAAAAGAAAAAAACCCAAATAACAACAACAACAACAACAACAACAACAAAACAAGTGGTCACACCAAACGTGCTCTTTTAAAAATGTGAAAAGTTGCAGTTCCATCTTTATGTTCATTGTTACTCTCCAAATAGAGCCAATGCTAACTGTTTCTTTGGTATCTTTAAATGTTTTCCGCTGTGGGGCTAAATATATAATAGAAAAAAAGCTTCAGGACCACACAGCCAATTACATTATTATATTATTCTACAGCTTGCATCACTGGATCACAGTCATCTTTCCTATCAGTCCACGTAGAAAATCTATCTCCTTTTTAACTGCCTGTAACCAGTATTTTTTTGTGCCGAAACACTAGTCTAAATCTTAGAACCAAGAAAGTACCAAGTACAAGTACCTTACCCTCTTCAAAGGCCCAGAGACTCTACAAATCAACAAGATTTTTGTACACTGGAAACAAACAGAAAAATGGTGACCAGAAGAGTGCAGCCCATGGGACCCCAGCTGCCCTGTACTACAGACATCTCTGCCTGAGTCTCTGCCTCTCTAAAGTCCTTGTACAGGTTGAGTATCCCTTATCTGAAGTGCCTGGGAACAGAAGTAGTTCAGATTTCAGATTATTTTGGATTCTGGAATATTTGTGTTTTACTTCCAGTTGTGCATCTCTAATCAAAAATCCCGAATCTGAAATGCTCCAATCAGCATTTCCTTTGAGTATCATATTGGTGCTCAAAAAGTTTTGGATTCTGGAACATTTCAGATTTTGAATTTTTGAATTAGGGGTACTCAATTTGTAGCCTGAGAGCTCCTAGTAGGAATGTGACTCATCCCCCTCTCTTTTCCCCACTATGTCTAGCATCATGTCTTGCTGACCAGTGGATACTCTACTAAATGAACAAATTAATGAAAGAAGGAACAAATCAATGAACCAGAACAAACTCAAGGCTCACATTTAATTTTACCTGAGTTAATTTGCTTTGCCTGAAGGGAGTATGGGTGTGTTCCTGATCCAGTGCTCGGATACATTCCTTCAGCTGAAAAGTGGGAGAATAAGCACATCAAATATTACATACAAAGAGAGAATAACAGATCAGACATTGCATCCATAGTAAGCTTATTTTTCTTAAATAAACCACACTTAGGTAATCTTCCAAAAGGAAGTAAAAATGCCCTGTTGTTTACTGTTCAATAAGAAAACCCAGAATAGACTGGGAAACACCATCCTGTGCTGCATAGCTAAGGCCTCCTTAGGATCCTAGGATTAGCTCTGAGTTGATAGCAGGGGAAAGACAAACTCGGGGACCTACTCTCAAGTCCTAGCATCCATATTTATGTGGTGGTAGTTCTGTTTGCTAGCTCCCTATGTCTCCTCACACTCTTTCCAACTATTAATGCACTTAAGTAGAGAAAATATCTATACTCACTTCCCCCTCTTCCTGCTCACATATGCACACCTATAGTTGTAGATTCAAATATAGATTCAGATATAAGTTATCTGAATGGGGTAGGAGAAATTCTAGAGTCAGAGCTGGGATAGAACTGAGAAATCAGCTAGGGCTAATCCTTCATTTTAAAAGAGCAGGGTCTGTGGCCCAAAGGAAAAGGAATGTTACTTGCTCCTAGGCATATCTCCTCAGTGAGAAGTGCTCACTGGACATCACTAGGGACAGCAAGTACCCAGATAGATGGACCTCCAGGGGCAAAACACCCATCAGAAATAGCAGTGGGGGTGAGGGGATAAGGGAGGAGAGACTTTCTATTTCTGAGTCATGCGTCTAGGCTAAAACCAGTAAATGAAAAGGAAAGGAGGGAAGAAGATGGAAGCAATCCCTTGGAAGTGACAGTGCTTCCAGTTCCACCAAGAACTGGTAATTAGCCTTGAGAGTTTGTTATGGCTGTTCTTAGACGTGGCTATAGAGGCTCACAACTGCCTTCCCTATCCCCATCCAAGAAGCTGTAGGGTATAAAAAGGTATAAGGAAATTACCACCATTATTAAAAATCAATCCAATATCCCTCAACTTTAACACAGGGAAGATTCTCCAGAAGGAGAACCCTGCCCCTGAGTTATACCTGCTCCTCACATATTCAAATCCAAGTGTGGCCACCAATCCCTATAAGCCCTTAGATCCTTTTAGCCTTGCTGAAATAGAATACAATGGTCAACAGACTTTACTATACACTAAAGGGGACCCAAGGGAAATAGGAAAGAACTAAGGGGCACCTTTTTACATCTCACAAAGCATGACATTTGATCCTATTCTATTAATAGAAGTCTTGTTCCTAGGCCTCTCGACATGCTATAGCTCATATGAGATAACACAGTCAAGCCCCAAAGGGTTATAAGACTTCACAGGTACTTTTTCCCAGGTTTCATAGTTGATTCCTGGACCATCATATAAAATACCACAATCACAGATTTCTGGTTAGAGGGGCTATGGACCCTTGACCAATTCACTTAACCCACATGTGCCTAAGAGTCCTAAAATGAGGATAAGAGAACTTGTTTAACTTGCCTTAGAGTTGTTGGGAAAACTAAACTGATAAGCTTATAGCAAAGGCTAAAAATATATTGGTTCCTATAAGGGCTCTTTGGAGAAATGGTTGATGGTGGGAAAAGTACAAGATGAGCATGGAACATCTTGCAGTGCCAAAAGATGCTCAACAAATGATGAGGGCAGATCAAAGGGAAACAGGAGCCAATCTGAAAGAGTTCCCAATAGTCAAATCTGGTACAATTTGAGCAACACTTATAATCCAATGAATAAAAGAAATATCCACTGACTAATCTATTAAATAATAATTTAATAAATAAGTGGGGGAGAAAGAGCAGCTCTTCCTCACAGCAGAATTCCAAGTAATTAATGAAGAAAGAATAATGGGAATAGAAAATCCCATCAGATAAACACCACAGTAATAACTGCTGCAGATAAGAATCAACGGTGTTTAAAATTAGGTAGCAAAAGTGTGATGTAAAACAGGATATTAGCATAGTTTCAAAGTATTTTCCCACAAGATACTTATTAATCACAAAGGGGAAAACAGTAACTTTACAGTGGAGAAAACTGGCACACACCACCTTAACTGATTATGGTTAACATCACTAGTAATAAGACATATGGACATCATGCACTATTATGGGCTGAATGTTTGTGTCACCCCAAATTCTCATGTTGAAACCCTAATCCCCAATGGGATGGTATTAGGAGTGGAGACTTTGGGAGGTGATTAGTTCTTGAGGGTAGAATCCTCATAAATGAGATTAGTGCCCTTATAAGAGAGACCCAGAGAACTCTCTCACCCCTTTCCACCTTGTGGGGACACTGAGAAGATAGCTGTCTATAAACTAGGAATTGGACTCTCACCAGACACTGAATCTGCTGCTGCCCTGATCTTGGACTTCCCAGTCTCCAGAACTATAAGAAATAAATGTTTGTTGTTTAAGCATTCAGTCTATAGTATTTTTGTTATAGCAGCCCCAACAGACTAAGACATGTACCACTAGGTGTGACACACTGATAAGGGCACAACTTCCATGGTATTCTTCATAAAAATTCATAACTGCAATCTAATCATTAAAAAAAGTCAGATAAATACAAATTAAGAAACATTCTGCAAAATAGCCAGTCAGAATTCTTCAAAGGTATCAAGTTCATGAATGGTAAAAACTGAGAAGACTATGGAGACATGACAACTAAACGTAATATAGGATCCTGGACCCAAAAAAGGACAGTAGTGGGACTATTTGTGGAAGTCAAATAAGGTCTGTAGATTAGTTAATAGTGTTATACCAAAGTTAATTTATTGATTTAGATCATTGTACTATGGTCATGTAAGATGTTAACATTAGGGGAAGCTGAGTGAAGGGTATACAGGCATGCTGCGTATGATTTTTGTAACTTTTTTGGCAAAACTGAAATTATCCCAAAATAAAAAAAACCATGCTGGTTCCCTCTCTTGTCTCTCTCATCCTCCCAATTTATTTCTCATGAGGCCTGGAAAGGTCCTTTCTGACCTAAATAATAAAGAGGAGCACAAGGCAGCTCTATGTAGCTGTAAGAAGGAATGAGGAAGATCTCTACATACAACTATGGAGTGATCTCCGGAATACTTTAAGTTAAAAAAGCAAAGTGCAGGCCAGGCTCATGCCTGTAATCCTAATACTCTGGGAGGCCAAAGTGGGAGGATCGTTTGAGGCCAGGAGTTCGAGACCAGCCTGAGCAAGAGCAAGACCCCATCTCTACAAAACATAGAAAAATTAGCCAGGTGTGGTAGCATGGGTCTGTAGTCCCAGCCACTTGGGAGGCTGAAGCAGGAGAATGATTGCTTGAGCCCAGGAGTTTGAAGTTGCAGTGAGCTATGATGACACCACTGCATTCTAGCCTAGGCAACACAAGCAGATTCTGTCTCAAAAAAAAAAAAAAAAAAAAAAAAGCAAAGTGCAGAATATTATTAAGAGTATGTTAGCTTTTTTCCTGAGAAAATAGGTGACTGCAAACACATATAGGTAGAAAAACGGTTATACAAGGTGAGGGAGCTGACAGGGATGGAAACCAAACTTCTCTAAATGTGGTTTGTTTTATAATATTTACTTTAAACCCATGTAAATATTTCAAATAATTAACAAAACAAAATCATAAAACAAAATTAAATCAAAATAAAGAAAACAATTCTTCTATTTTTTGAGAAAGCGTCTCACTCTGTTGCCCGGGCTAGAGTGCCATGGCATCAGCCTAGCTCACAGCAACCTCAAACTCCTGGGCTCAAGTGATCCTTCTGCCTCAGCCTCCCGAATAGCTGGAACTACAGGCATGTGACACCATGCCTGGCTAATTTTTTCTACATATTTTTAGTTGGCCAATTAACTTCTATTTTTTTTAGTAGAGACACAGTCTCTTGCTCAGGCTGCTCTCGAACTCCTGAGCTCAAATGATCCGCTCGCCTCGGCCTCCCAGAGTGCTAAGATTACAGGTGTGAGCCACCGCGCCTGGCCAAAAAAGCAATCCTTAAAATCCAAAATGAAATCAAACAAATGAGCCTATCACTATGAAATTGGTAGAGTAAAACACAGAGAAGAATTATTCCAAGTGATTGTACACCACAATATTATGACTATACATTCTTAGTGGGATACAATCTAATGGTAAAGGAAAACTGTAAAGAAACCTCAAAAACTAAAACTGAATTAATTAATCATATTATAAATAATATTAGCATTATTTAAAAATACATATATATTGAAGTAGAGCAAATAAATTATATTAATGCCAGGTACTAAGATTTCTAGCATAAGATAAAAGGGAGGCAAATATAAATTTTAAAAAGTTAAATAAAAATCCTGAAATCTTAATTTTAAATTAATTTGTTGCTATGAATCCCTCATATTTTTCTCTTTCAAAACAAAAAATAAAATCTTTTTCCTGGCTCTGTCCATCAAAAGGGCCTAGAAGCAAGGACTAACCCAGTAGTAGTAAGCACCCCTAGCATATGGACTGAGGTCTCTAAATACCATTTCCCTCTAAAAGACACCAAAGGTCATTGAAGAAATGGCTCATTCAAGTTCCGGGAAAGAAATGTACAAGAAGAGCCTGGAATATTTTGTCATACCAGAAAGCCAGGAAGCTATCAAGGACTAGTAAAGTTGTGTCAAAAAGACATAGGACATTCTTGCAAAGGCTCCCATTGGCCAAAGATGTGCAATTTAAGCAGCAAAAAGAATAATGATTACAATGGGTTTATAATAATACAAAAAAAGAAGTAAACAACAACAACAAATTCATGGGTTATGTTTTGGTAACAAGGACACCAACTCATTCTGAAAACTGGTGAATAAAGTTAAAAACTCTAGCATTTATCTTAAAACTATGTTTCAGGATAACCAGATAGTTGAGGGAAAGTTCTTCTTTCCAGCTAATACATACAGAAGGAATATTATAATTAGAATATCAACATTTTGGAACTCCTAATGAAACAATAGATATAGATGAGATTCATCAATGGCTGCTAAAATTATTAGGTTAAAAATGCTGATGGGAAACTTTATAATAGAGGAATTAGGTTGACAGCAATCTTAAAATCATAAAAAGTGAGATCTAGATATTCTATACCTCCTGATATATTACTATAGGAACTCTAAGAACTACCTATGAATTATTTTTGCCAAAAAAAAAAAAAAATAGAACCTAAATCTGATCAAGTTACTAGTTCAGTGCTGTCCCCATAGAAATGTGTGAGGCACATATGTAAACCATGTAAGTAATTTTAAATTTCTAATAGCTACATTAAAAAATAAAAACAGGTGAAATCAATATTAATTATATATTTTATTTAACTCAATATATCCAAAATATTATTTCAGCATGTAATAAATATGAAAAAATATTAATAAGATATTTTTACATGCTTTTTTGGGTAATATGTCTTCAAAATCTAGTGTGTATTTTATACTTAGAGCATATCTCAATTCAGACCAGCCACATTTTAAGGGCTCAACAGCCACATGTGGTTAGTGGCTACCACACTGAACAGCACAGATATAAATCTTTAACCTCTTTACAGGAAATATAAAGGATAGAGTAACAAGTTAAACATCAACATGGGGGTGCAGTCAGCCAAGTCCAGAATGTGGGGAATCTTACAGGACAAGTGACCCAGTTTTCTTCAACAAATACATTAATATAGAAAAAAATAAAAGAGGGATTAAGAACTGACATAGGATCTTGTTTGCATCTTGGTTTGAACAAGTTAACTGTAAAAAGATATTTACAGGATGATTGGAGAAATTGTAATACTTCCTATTGCATAACAGATAATAATTATTTCTTTAAGTATGATAATGGTATTACAGTTACATTAAAAAATAAGAGTCCTTATCTCTTTGAGATTATATAATGAAAATACTTATGGAAGAAATGACATGATGACTAGAATTTTCTTTAATCCAACCAGGGGAGGAAGGATTTGGTTAGATTTTTCATATGTTGATTAACTGTTGAATCTGGGTGACAGGTATATAGGAGATTATTTACTATTTGTTCCACTTTTGTGTGTTTGAAAAACTAATACAATTTTAAAACTCAGAGAGAAGGAGAAAGTTTACTTTCTGCTTACTGTAGTTGCTAAAAGTGTACCATTCAGCAACTGTAAAAATCACCTGTTCCTAATTGGCAGGGATTGACCAGAGGAAAAGGCGGCAGGGAAAGAAGAGGAGAATTGGCTAGCATTGCTGATTGGGCAGCCTCTATCTCCAACTCTGGAATTCCATTGCTAGATAACAGTATGCCTGCTGTTCTCTGATTCCACCCTACCCTCATCCACTTTGGCTGCATGTAAAGGGCAAAATCTCTCAAGGAAGATTTTTAGATTAAAGATTTTGAACAACTTACAGCCAGAAGACTCTGGTTTATTTCTGCACCTTCCATCTTTGTCTGCCTGTCTGAGTCCCTGGCATCTGCTGCTCTTTCACTGCCAGCCAAGTCAATAAAAGAGATCCTAGAGAAAAGACACAGCAGAAATGAATTCTTTGAGGCTTTGTTTACTTTTACATCAGTCAGCATTTTGTGACCCCAGGAAGAAACTAACATTGGCTCATCCTCAGGAAAGAAAAAATACTACTGTCGGCTTTCCAAAACTAACAAGATTTTGATTTGTCAGTCAGCTGCTGCTGGTACTGTTCACTCAGACACTTCCGTTGATTTTAATCACTTGTGAGAAAGTATGATTGAAATTAATAAGGGAAGGGTCATTTCCCAAAAGGCTAAATGACCACAATGCAAATCACTTAGGTGACCACTTAGATAATTAAATAGAAACTTTTGTGGGCTGCTTTCCAGCAAAAAAAGGAAAAAAAAAAAAAGAAGGAAAAAAGAAAAGAAAAGAAAAAAAAAGACTCATTACTCAGAGGTGAGATAGGCTCATCCATCAGTGTGGCAGAGTTTGCTAAGATAGCACCAGAGAAGCAATGAATGTATCCAATTGTCTTATGGCTTCTTTTAAGAAGAATGGATTAATCCCCCACCTTCACCTCTTTTTTTGGCCTGTAAGCTTTCTGAGATGCCTTCCCTGCTGTTTCTCTGCTGAAACTATATTTCACATTAGAAGCAATCAATGTCCCTTTTAATAACTTAGGGTTGACCAACAATAGGTCATTACTTCGTGGTTAATCAACCAATGGCACTTTAGTACAGTGATTTATTTCAGGGCTAACAACTCTACTCTGTATTGCTGAAATGAAGAACTCCATGGTGGCAGGGTGTCCTGTTGTTGATAACACATATTTCAAAGTCACAATAAGGAAAGGCAGACAATGCAATTCCCTGCATATTTCCAGCTCACCTGCCAAATGTCCTCTTGGCTGAATCTTTGATCTGAATTTGGATGATAGCATGGGAGCGGGAGGAGTCTGCATTAACGCCAGTGGCTCCAGTGCTGCGCTCCTTGCTCCCCTTTAAGATTACCTGAAAATAAAATCCATAGGATAACTTCCCCAAGGAGAAAACAAAGCCCCCTGGCTCCTAAGAGTTGGCTAAGAGTAGGAGAAACCAGACATAGTTTTGTCAGTGCACTGCAGGTTTTCTGTCCAGGTGGAAAACTGCCCAAACATTAAATCATACGGAGTGAGTACCCAATGGTAACAAAAACAATGTGGAATACTAATCTCGTAGGAGAACATTCAATAGCTCAAGAGCTAATTTACATCTTGATCTCAGACACTATTTTTAGTGGCTTTGATGGATTTAGTCTACCTAAAATCCCTATGGCATAACTTGGCTCCAAAGCAGGGTCTCATAATATCCATCTGTCTTAGTAACTGAGGCAAAGGACAGATATGTGCATCATGGAATGACTAATCACATCCACCTATTCTACCAGGGTGCAGTCATAAAGGAGGCCAGGCCTGATGTGTAGGAACATGGAAGTATGAGTTATTGTGATTATCATGAGTCTATGATTTCACTTGAGACCAATCCTCCCCCAACCCCAACTGGGAGTAAAGACTAACTGTGGTCCCTCTGGCCACAAGGGGATCAGGGAGAGGAGGTGAAGCCTCAGGATTGGCCTCTAGCCACTGAAAACACAGCCATATATGAACATGCTGCCCTGATTTTGGATAGAGGGAGGAGTGTTGATGACTGAGAATCAAAAAGGCAAAGAACTTTAAAAGTATTATTTGATAGAATTCTCACAATAGCCTAATGTAAGGTGAATATGATTTTTATTCCCAGTTTACAGCTGAAGAATAAACTCAGAGGTTGATTTGCTAAGAATCAAATACCCATTGGGTGGAAGAGTCAAATTCCACATCTAGTATGTCTGACTCCAAAGATCTTGTGGTTTCCACTAAGGGTAAGGAAGTCCTATCTCATTTTATATCAATCTCTCAACATTTTATTTTATATCATATTGTACACATAGCCAGTTTCCACGTTAAGAATCCAAAAGTTTCATGCCTGTAATCCTAGCACTCTGGGAGGCTGAGGCTGGTGGATCGTTTGAGCTCAGGAGTTTGAGACCAGCCTGAGCAAGAGCGAAGGCCCCGTCTCTACTAAAAAAAATAGAAAGAAATTAGCTGGACAACTAAAAATATATAGAAAAAATTAGTCGGGCATTAGTCAGGCATGGCACATGCCTGTAGTCCCAGCTACTTGGGAGGCTGAGGCAGAAGGATTGCTCAAGCTCAGGAGTTTGAGGTTGCTGTGAGCTTGGCTGACGCCGAGGCACTCTAGTCCGGGCAACAGAGTAAGACTCTGTCTCAAAAAAAAAAAAAGGATCCAAAAGTTGACAAAGCCAAACTTCAACAATAAGACATAAAATATCTTAACAAGTAGGGGCAGAAGCTTTTTAAAAATTTAGCTAACTAAAAATAATTTCTTCTATGGTCTAAACAATAGCATATTTCTAAAGATTATCTGTATGTGAGACTTAATATCAAATTTTAGAATCCTATTTAAAGGCACTCATTTTATAAAAAGCTGGCTAAAAATTTAAAGAGATTACATGATGAATCCTTTTGCAAAGAGAAGAACCTGTTAATTTATAAAGCTAGGTTATCAACTATATGGATAGCACATTGCTGCTAATCAGAAATCAGAAGAGTTAGGGCCAGGTTGGATGGCTCATGTCTATAATCCTAGCACTTTGGGAGGCCAAAGCAGGAGGATTGCTTGAGGCCAGGAGTTCGTTGGAGACTCACCTGGGCAATAACGAGACCCCCATCTCCACCAAAAAAAAATAAATATTTAGCCAGACACAATGGCTTATGCCTATAGTCCCAGCTACTTGGGAGGCTGAGGCAGGAAGATCACTTGAGCCCAGGAGTTTGTTTCAAGTTACAGTGAGCTATGATGATGCCGTTGCACTGTAGCCTGGGCAACAGAGCCCTGTTTACAAAAAAAAAAAAAAGAAAAAAGAGAGAGAGAGAATGGTAATCTCTTACACTAGGTATGGCAAATGCTGAGGAAAAAAGCACTGCTAACTAAGCTCAGATGCTGAGGAGGACACCTAAGGCCAAAGCTGTGACTGACCCATCTAGTTTAAATGAACTTCCTCATCCTGGCCTCTCCCTATCCCTCACTTCATGCTTACATAGGTTGGGATGCAATGCTGATGGATCATCTTAGATTTATATTTTTATTTTTTCAAACTTTTCCTTTTTTACTTCATTAGAAAAGACACGCTTACTCTGGAAAACGTGGAAAATATAGGAAATGAATAAAGAAGAAAATATACATTTCCCATAATCCCAGAGGTAATAAGGTTCTGGTACATTTCCTTTTAGGGCTTTAGGTTTCTCATAGCTCCTTTGATTTTTTTTTTTTAATTATCTTTTACAAACCCCATGAAAAGATACAGGAGGTCTTAAACCTTTACATTTTTATATGCAATATGTTTGAGAGATAAGAGACGGAACAAAGGGAAGCTAAGTGATTTATCCAAGGTCACATAGGTAGACTATGGTCAGGCCAGGAATAGAAGTCAGGTACCCTCTTCCACATGTTAAGTAATGGTGCTACTTCTGCTAACACCTAGTGAGAACTGAGAGAGGCCTCAAGGTCATAACTAGCAAGGAACTATGGATACTAACAGGAAGCTCAAAGGGTGGCCCTGTTGTTCACTCCCAGGGGAGTCAAGAGAGGTTGGCTTCTGAGTATTATAGAGTTTTACACTTGGCTTTTCACTGCACCTTGTCCTCCACAATGTACTGGGTACCTTTGAGTGCATCTGAGAAAACCTAACATATTCAAGTGACCTTTCCTGGCTTAATGCCTTAAAGGGAAGGTGTGAGGAATTTCTGGTCCTTGGTCCAGGTTTTTCAGCTTCAATAACAGCCTGCTATTACCATGCCTTTCACAAACTGTGGAATAAAGCAGCTGAGCTCTGAGGAGTAAAAATGAGGCAGTTTGTGAATATCAAAGATTATTAAATTTTTGTAAATGACATACAACTGAAGTGCAGTGGTTAAGAGAGTGAAATCTGAAGACAGACTGTCAGGGTTCACATGCCAGTCCTACCATATGGCTGTGCAAACTTCTGCAAATCACTTAACCTTTAAAGGCCTCAGTTTATTATCTATAAAAATAGGAATCTCATAGGTTAGTTATGAGGGCTAAAAAAGATAATACATGTAAAGCACTTAGTACCATGACTGGCACATGATAAATTCTTC
>CAUYPO010052072.1:0-25325 GCA_963574435.1 Cheirogaleus major
CAATTAATTGCTTTCTATTTATAGTAGAGACGGGGTCTCACTCTTGCTCAGGCTGGTTTCAAACTCCTGAGCTTGAGCGATCCGCCCGCCTCGGCCTCCCAGAGAGCTAGGATTACAGGCGTGAGCCACCACACCCAGCCAAAAGTAAAGGATTTATTTTGGTAGTTCTTCAATAATGATGCGAGACACTGAATTCCATCCAGTAGAAGCATCTCCTTTTGGGTAATCTGAACAAGTTCCAACCCAGATAGCAACATCCACTAATCCAGCACCAATTCCTTCACAAAGTCCTTCCACTGTAAAATAAAGATGAAAGTTACATCTTTCTCTGGAACATAGAGTAAAACCTTTAGCTAAATGTTATTACTTTAGAAAGCTAGATTATAATTCTAATTTATTATTAGATTAAAAGTTCTAATACTTGGTAAGGGTTTCATAATAAAGTCCTCTATAAATTGGTACATAAGTACTTTAATAAGTACTTTTATAAGTACATTATAAGTACAAAATAAGTACTTTTATAAGTACATAAAATATGTATACATGTTCATTCTACAATATAAGCTTAACAGGTAGTTTTCTTACAGGTTTCAACTACAAAATCAAAATTTATTTAGTTATAGAAATGGCTTAAAACAAAACAGCAATTTATTTGATTAAACAAAGAAAGCCTATATATACTTTTAAAAGCCAAACATTTGATTTGATATGAAAGTCTTTTTTTAAAAAAAGAAAGCCCTTTTCAACACTAATCTGTTGGTAAGTGATGCCATTCAAGTAGAAGAAAGGACTTTTAGCCAATGGGAGCCTCTCTTTCTTTTTTTTTTTTTTCTTGAGACAGAGTCTCACTCTGTTGCCCAGGCTAGAGTGCCATGGCGTCAGCCTAGCTCACAGCAACCTCAAACTCCTGGGCTCAAGCAATCCTTCTGCCTTAGCCTCCCAAGTAGCTGGGACTACAGGCATGCACCACCATGCCCGGTTAATTTTTTCTATACATTTTTAGTTGGCCAATTAATTTCTTTCTATTTTTAGTAGAGATGGGGTCTCGCTCTTGCTCAGGCTGGTCTCGAACTCCTGAGCTCAAACAATCCGCCCGCCGCAGCATCCCAGAGTGCTAGGATTATAGGCGTGAGCCACCGCGCCCGGCCCAAGAAAGAACTTTTAGAACATTAAAAGAAATTCTAGCATAATCACTATACCAGTCCTTCAATCTGGGAATCCCATTTTATAAAGAATTTCTTCATAGTGAAAAAAACAAAAACAATCCTCCCTCCCCCTGCTTTTCCTCTGTGTTCTGATGCTTTATAATTATGCACCTTTTCACATATCCTCTGGATTTTCACATACTAACATATAACTTGTATTCCATTTTACCAAAGTCTTCTCTTACATTAAAAAAAAAAAAATTCCCTGGTGGTTATTTTAACAGGCAAAAAGACATGGTACTTTTGATGTATGTGTAAAGAGGGAAAAGGAATTGTAGTTTGGCAGATTCTTTTAAGAAAATGAATCCTGACATATAAGTAGTGTGTGGGTGACCTCATGTGACTGGTTGGGTTTCCTATTTGGTTGAGGTTGGTGCGTTCCAGCTGAGCCCCAGGGATGTAGATACGAAGCAATCTGCTTCCATTAGCTATCGCATCAGTAAATCTAGGGCACGTCCCTCAGAATCCAGGGACCTGGATCTGGTTCAGGCCCCTTCCAAAGTTGAGAGGTTGTAAGCAGTTGGCCCACAATCCATTTAATCTGATATTCTTAGTACCATGCCAAGTGAAAATGCCCAGAAATACTCATGTTTTCCCAAGGTGGTGACATCCATGGCCTAGAAATTTCTTCATTTCACCCCACAACCTCAGGATGTCAGACAAGCTTGGGTCTAGCATCAGTTTCATAGGAGCAGAGTCACTTCATTGTCTTTAACAAATGAAAATAATAGCTGTTGAATGAATGAACTTTAAATTTTTTCTGTGATAAATGCAGTAGGACAGCTGAAGTGCAAAAGATATGTTGGATTAGGAGTTCTCAACCTGTTTTCCTCTGAGACCCATGTAACAGATGACATTCAAAGGTTTGTCAAACTCCCATGGGCATAGCCAAGGCTTTAAGTCATTCTCTGATGTGCTATTAGTGCATCCCTTTCTTTCCCTCCAGAAAGAGTATCAGTGTGCAAGAGAAGTGATGTTAATGTAGAGGTGACCTTTAATTCACAACAATACAAAAACTGTTACTAATAACAAATTACTTGTGACACTCCACCCAATGATCGCACCAAATGAGTTTACACATCATGGTTGGGAAATTCTGTGCCTAAGGGCTTATACCAAGATATTAGCACACAGTTTCAAGATAATATGGTAGAATGTGAGTTGCTCATATCAACTACGGTCATACCACTTCCTAATCAAAGTTTATAATTTATAACTAGATTCTTCTTATTGTAGAGATAGCACTTCTTCCTTTCCAGCACATGTATCTAAGGACTTAGTGAATAGGCTTTTGAATCTGATTAACAAGAGGTCTGGGGAGACAGGAGAAAAACAGAGCCTCGGTTTCTGCTCTCCTGAACACTGATTCTACTGTTGTGGATAAAACGCTGTATTTCCCTGGGTTCCTCAATATGCAAAGAGAGGGAGATAAAATATCTTCTTTATATTTTGAGGATATTGTGGGGATTTGAGGGAAAACATGGAAGGGATGCCTTTGATTTCTTAGGAATAAATGTGTTATATAAGTTTATGGGTTCAGTATCTGACTTGGATCCCCAAATGCTGAAAGATTATTTCTTCTGGTTAGCAGTGGGGGGATCTCTTCGCTTCCTTCAACCACTTTTAAATACAAGATTAGTGAGAAATTCCTTCAAGAAACCAGGGAAATGAAGCTAGCAATATGTACATTTTCTGATTCTACCAAGCTTGTGCTGTCATCGTGTGCCACCCCTACAGTAACTCAAGAAGCCAAAAGGGCTGACAGCTAAATATTGATAATGATGTCTCTGGGTGAAGAGATTAGTAGATGGTTTTTTACCCTTCTACTTTTTGGTATTTTCTAAACTTTCTTTAATGAACCTTAAAATAGAACAAATAAACCAATAATATTTTTCCGACAGCATAAGTGACCACTGGTTTAATTGAATGTCTTTTCTCTCAGGTAGAAACAGAGAATGAAGAAACAATACATTTTCTATTTTACAAATGCAGCAGACAGTATTTAGCCTTTTAAAAGACAAGGCAGAGAAATTAGTCAGCCTCTTTATCAATCTAAACAAGTGGTTTTCAACCTTGGCTGAACATTAGAACAACCAGGAGAACAGAAGTGGTGAAAGTGGGCATTCTTGTCTTGTTCCGGTTCTTAGAGGAAATGCTTGTGATAAAAACTAAAAATAGAACTACCATCAAATCCAGCAATTCCACTACTGGGTATCTACCCAGAGGAAAAGAAATCTATTTAAAAAAAAGATGCCTACATGCAAATGTTTATTACAATACTATTCATAATAGCAAAGATATGGAATCAACCTAAGTGTCCATCAATGATGAATGGATAAAGAAAATGTGGTATATATACACAATGGAATACTATTTAGCTAAGAAAAAGAATGAAATCCTATCTTCTATAGCAACATCAATGAAACTGGAGGTCATTATCTTAATGAAACAAATCAGTCACAGAAAGTGAAATATTGTGTGTTCTTATACAACATAAGTGGATTCTAAAAAATATGTACACATATATGGAGAGAGTGGAGTGATAGTCAATGGCGATTTGGAAGAGTCAGGAGGTGTAGTGGGTGAATGATGACAAATTAGTTAATAGATATAATGCATGTCATTCAGGTGATATATATCCTAAAAGCCCTGACTTGGCCACTATGCAATCTATGCATGTAAGAAAATTGCACTTATACCCCATAAATTTGTACAAATTGAAAAAAAAAGAATAGTCGAGATATTTTTAAAGTCTCATTGCCTAGGCTGCACCCAGATCCATTAAATCCGACTCCCTGGAGGGGTGGTACCCAGGCACAGGTATGTTTAGAAGTTCCCAAAGTTCTCCAAGTGAGCCCAATGTGTAGCCAAGGTTGAGAACACCTGCTCTGTGGAATTACTGGCTGTTTTGCCATTTTATCCACCTCATTGATTTTCAACCTGGGGGCACATGAGAGTCATCAGAGGATCTTTTAAAAAATACAGATGCCAAGGTCTTACCCCTAGAGTTTCTGAGTCAGTTGGTCAGAGATGGGGCCCAGGTATACATATATTTTTTTTAAAGATCTATAGGTAATGTTGAAGTGCAACTCAGGAGGAGAATCATGCACTGAAAACTTATTAGAGGTCATTTTATATCAGGCTAATGACCCAACATGATAGTGGGACTCAAAACTAATCTTATTTAGATCTGAGGCACATTCTGCAATGTCACTATTTTACATACCAGAAGAAGTGCGATGAATATTAATTGTTGAATTCAGTTCAGGGCTTCCTTGGTCCAAATAAATTATGGCTTCGATGGGAAGAGGTCCTGAACATTCAGCTCCATTGAATGTGAAATACCAACGCTGACAGCATGCATTTCTGCATTTTAGCCGAAGTGATCCACTGAACAGAACTCTTAGAGCACTGTTGGAACGCATCTTTGTAAATGTACATTCCTGCCACAAACACGAAAATAGGGTTGAATTAACATTTTCTATTTTAATTAACAAGAAGTTTTGAAATTAGCCAGGGGTAATGGCATGCACCTGTAGTCCCAGCTACTCTGGAGGCTGAGGCAGGAGGATCACATGAGACCAGGAGTTGGAGGCTGCTGTGAGCTATGATCACACCACTGCACATTACTCAGGGAGACAGAGCCTGAGGCTTTCAGATTGTATTGTGAATTTTACTTAACTATCCTTTTCCCCAAACTGTATTTAAAAAGCTTAACTTTGATAGGAGAGAGATTTTCTGTAAGACAGATAAGAGATTTTGATATAGGAACTGTAAGAAAATCAAATTATAGCTTTCTTAGAATTATTTGTCTGACTAAGGGTATCTTTCAATTTTGCCAAAAAAACAAAACAAAATAAAACAAAACTAGTCTTCAGTACTCTTAACCAAAGCAATCTATATATTTCCTTTTTTTCATTAAAAAAATATTTATTGACCCCAACTATGTGCTAGATGGTACAGCTACAATAGTTAACAAAACAGAATCCCTGCTCTTGTGGAACTTACAGTCTACACTAGTGCTGTCTATACATGTTTGCTCTTGACCTGTTTCTTTTCAAGCAATAGCAAACAGTAGGAGGGAGCAAAGCATTGGTGGAGTTTTTAGTCTTTACCTGTATGACACAATGATAAGGCCCAGGTTTCTTGTGTTTCTTGTGTGTGTTTTTCCCCCTAATTAGTCTTTGCAAAATCTATTATTGGCTTATGGTCCAACTATTTATTACTTGCACAAGTTTCCCATACTCATTCTGACCACTGCTAAAAGGAACTTGAAAACATATTAATAATTCAGAATCTGTAAGGATAGCGTTTAGAAGAATTCAGCAACTTTTGATGAACAACCATAAATAAGCAACCAGTGTCTATCAATATCAGATGTTTAAATAAGTAGGCACCATTTTAACAAAATGCTTTCTAAGAAATCGCATATGAACATAGAAAAGGTCATAAGTCACCCAAACTATGGAAGCTATATGAGACTTCTGTCACATAAAAATCAAATCAAGACAGTCTCAAACTCTTTTATAGATAATAGAGCAGAAAGACCTGAAATAGAGCAGATCTCAGCAGCTGTGATGCACAAAGTGCATCTTAAAACTTTAGTTATGAAAATAAAATCTCTTCTATTTGCCTGGTGGTGGTGGTAGTTAAAATCATGGAGTACTATTAATATGTTGTGGCCATGCAACCATGTACAGAGTTGGTTAACAAGGGGAAAGGGGCTTATAAATAGCACCAACTTCTTTAGCTCTCGCCAATTCTAGTGGACTTGCCAATTACCTTTGAAGCAAACACTAATAAAGGTGAAATGAATCATTAGTCAAAATACATTACCAGACAGGCTCTTTTGAGTAATTTCCCCCACTGAATGCTGCAGAATAATTTAAAACAATCACTGTAGTACACTTCTCTTAGGCTTAGCAATTTTAAGGTGGGCATGCTACCCAGGATAGAGACAAATATCCTTATCCCAGGATAAGGACTTCCCAATTCCAGATAATTGCTATGGTGCGGTGATTTCTTGGAAATTTCTTCCCACCTTTATGCCTGAAGCCATAGAAGAATTTCTTAAGACTACTTTAAATTTAAATTTACTTTAGGACAAAACTGGAAAGTTGCTACCGTCCAACACAGACACTATGTTCTCCTTTTTGGTTTGCATTAAAAATATGAGTATGTTATTTTAGATACTATGGTTAAAATGATGTGGTAATTTGTCTTAGAAATATCTTTATGAAAATTAACTCTGAAACGTTACCAACCTTTTTCATTAATTTTAAATTGAAAGTCACATGCTACCTACTCCTCTTTTTTTTTTCCCCTTGTCTTTTGGTTTTTTAAAAGATAAATAAATAAAATCTCACCTAAAAATTAACACTCAAATAGAAAAACCCTTAAACTTTGCTTCAATTTAAAAATAATTCAGAGTTTACTTACTGCGATTTTTCCAAGATCTATGCCATAATTCAGAGAACTCCATGAACACTGCTTGTAGTTGGGTGTCCAGGACTCCTCAAAGCTTTCCCTCAAGCATTCCCCCTTTTCTCCTTTGAATCCATCCCGGCCTGGGATTCCAGGGGTACCGGGAATGCCATTGGCCCCAGGGCTCCCATCTCGACCAGGCACCCCAGCTGGCCCTTGTAAGCACATTCCATTGTACTACAATAAGAAAGCAAAGGGGAAAAAACTCTCACTCAATATGATTAGAATTGCATTTATTTTGAGCCCTTAGAGTCAAGAATCCCTTCATACCACTCATCTATGTTCTGGATGTGTTATTATAGAGAATTCATTTTAAAATTACTTCTAAAATATTGTGATTTCTTTCATCTTTTTTATTTCACAAACTTTACACACACATACACACAAATCAAAGAGAAGGACAAAATATTTTCATGTGCCTGCTCTTTTCCTACTGCTCATTATCAGCACATATGATTTTTAACAGCTGTATTTCAAGGAGGACGTATATTTTGCTTTCTTCTTGTAAAGGGACTTGGATTTCATAATTATACTTTTATAAATTTTATGCAAACATTCCACCAATTTGGGTGATTAGTTTATTTCTATATTTTTCTATTATTAATATTATAATGAAAATCTTTATCCTCATAGCCTTTTTCTTCTTTTTAATTATTTCCCTAAGTTAAATTCCAAGGGACATAATTATCAAATAAAATCTTAACAGTCAATAATTATCTTGTGCTTGCAACATCTCTAACTTGGATATGCATGTCCCTGCTTCTTCTCCTCCCTGTTTTCAAGTGAGGGAAGTGGCCCTAGGGTACTGTACTACTTTTGGCCTCCAATCCCAACCCTCTTCCCCAAGGAAAAGGAGTAAGTGACCTAGTTCTGGGTGACTATCAGTCCTCAATAGAGGGCAATAATCTATCAAACCTTCTGCAAGGGCTAGTATTCGCTATGTTTGTTTTGGGGGAGGGTACCTTGCAGAGTTTAAACACATGGCTTCTAGAGCTAGTTTCTCTGGATTTTATTCCTGCTCCACTCCTTATTAGCTCTGTGAGATGGGACAAGTTACTCAACATTTTGATGCCTGTTTCCTTATCTGTAAAATGGAGATAACAATAAAGATTCTTACCTTATAGGGTTTGTATGAGATTTAAGTGAATAACATGCAAAATGTGAACAATTCCTGGAACATAGTAAACACTGCATATGTCAGCCATTATTCTTATGGTTCCCCCAAGACCAGTGTGAGGGAGCGACTCTGGCCAAGTGTGTCCACTCCCTTGAGTGGTCCTTACAGGGTCTAGACCTGAGGAAGAGAGCATTAGCAAACCCACCGGCTAGCACATGTAGCCTGTACACACCAGTGTTGTCTGATCAGTGGTAAAGGTGATATTTTGAGCTCCATCTGTCCAACTCCTGTGTCTACTCCTGAGTTGGTTCTATTTATTATACCTTCCAAAGGTACCTCCAAACCCCAATACAATCCAATTAAATTTCACTCTAATATTTCCCCTTTTGTGTAAATTGCCCAGTACTATCATTCTCTATATATATCCTTTCTGGTGAGAAAAAAAAACAAGGTTCATTATATGTTAAAATGACTTCAAAGCTTATCTTTTGACTTTACTATCTGAACACGATCAGATTATAAAACCCGCTAATAACAGTCTAGGAAGGATCCTATGTAATTAATGTTTGTCAATCAATTTGCTTCTCACATCACCAGTTTGATCTTTGTTTTGATAAATGATTTTTTACGACTCTGACATTGCCATTTTCCTGAATGTAAGAAACAAAAAACCTATTTATTTACTGTCAGAGAAATAGTAAGAAAAAATTTAACAATTGCAACAGTATTCAAAGATGTGCTAAAGTACAAAATATTTTAAAATAGTTCGGTGCATTTTAAACTGATTTTCATTTTAGTAACTTCACTCACTTTCACTAGCAGAGGTATGCAGTGTTTGGACATATATTTCAAGTGGGAATAAGATTTATTCTGGTATTCTTTGATTCCTCCCCCCACACTATTATTCACCCTAGGACAAGATGTTACACAGACTAACTTTCATTTTCCTACATATCAGTGGTTCTCAACTGGGGACAATTTTGTCCCTTGGGGGATACTTGGCAATGTCTGTAGACATTTTTGGTGTCACAACTTGGGAGGGAGGATTGCTACTGGCATCTAGGGGGTAGAGACTGGGGATGCTGCTAAACATGCTACAATGCACAGGACAGTCCCCACAACAAAGAGTTATCTGGCCCCAAATACCACTAGTGCCATGGTTGAGAATTTTTATTTACTTTTTCGTCTAAAAGCTGCATTCCAGAGACCACATAAATTTATTGTATTTGGTTCAACAGGTGTTAGATCTGCCTTCTTCCACTTTAAAATGCTAACTCAACACATGCTTTGTACCCTCAATAAATGTGGAATGAACAGAAAAGTGAATGGAGGCGCAAACTTTTCTTCAGTCGTTCCTGTCACCGGCCACCAGGGGGCAGAGCTTGGTGGAAGCTTGAAAGGAATGCTTTGAAAGATCCTATACAAAGAAGTTGCTTTATAGAATCTGTTGAAACCTTAATGGCTATGTGGACTTTCTCTGGCAGCAAAACCAAATCCAATGTACAGGATGCACCTGAACCTGGCTGCACACGAAGCTTTTCCAAGTCTGGCTAGAGTCGTAGGAAACCACAGGTACTGTAAATCCTTGGAGGGGGGAAAAATGGCCAGCTTTATAAGGAAAAGGGCTATTTGGTGTATCATAACTATGAATTCATAAAATGCAAACTGCACATGAACCACACTCATTTGGTACAATTTTAACAATTTAGATACTTAAAATAGAACTTTAGCCCTTAACACATAATCTGCTCTTGTGGAGCAAAATTACACAGCATATCACCAAAAAGTGGCTCTCTGAAATGGGAGGATTTTTTTTTTTTTTCCCCTCCAGCGCTTTTGAATCCAGCATAGAGCCAGCTGCCAGGGAGCTTGGTTTATTGGCTAAGTTCAGAATGTCAGCTTAACAAATTTAAAACTTTTTTAAATAAAAAATGCCCCGTCTCATGTTCTGCAATGCCTGTAAACTATGTTTGTCTGCAAATGAGACTGGCTTAAGAATTGAAGTTTACAATGATGTGCCAAGGACTATGGTAGCTGTAAAAGGCTCGCTCTTGCCACAGGGCAGAGAACCTCTCTCGTCCTCCACTGGGTTTGTTGACTTTCAGAGGGAAAGAGTTTGAAGCAAACAGACCTTCCCTAGCCCCTGGGAAAGCACTTGGGCTATTTATTTACTCCCCTGGAAACTGTCTTCTCCCTTAGCTTGACTGTGACACTCCGACCTGGTGACCACAGGCTAAAGACCCAGGATGTCTGTAAGGACTGACTGGCCATTTGGTTTAAACACAACAAATGAAACGGGTCCTTGGAGGGTTAGTGCTGGGCCCTTCATTTCCCTTTCCGGCCTTAAACCCTCTGAACCATTCCTAGCCCCAGCTGTGGTTGTCCAACAAAGTAAATTGCAGCCCATACTCCCTAGGAAGATGACCCAACGTGACTCATAGTCTTCAAGTGACAAAGAGTTGGACGGATGCTTTGTGGGGGTGGTTATTCTCTCTTGCAGGCAGACGTGGCCATCAGCCCCAACAAAGGACACGTTGCACGGCCCTGGCCCAGGCCCAGGCGATTAGGGAGTCTAAGGTCTTTCCCAGGCCCACGTTCTGACCCACCCAAGCTCCTCACTGACGCCCTAACCCTCTCCACCCCTCCCAAGGGGTCCCCCTGAAGCCAGAAATTGTTGGGTTACTCTTTGTACTTCGGGGAGTCCCACCCGACCCACACCGCATCTCCGCTCCACGATGGTCTCCCCTCTGAGTTCCAAGACTCCACTGCAAGGATAACCCAGGTCCTTCTTTACACGTAGACACAAAGCGTGACACCCGGGCTCAGCAAGACATAGGACACACAGCTATACAGACTTATTACCCACCCCCCCAACAGCTGGACTGATGCCCTCCGCGTGCGGCTCGCGGCTCTGTCTCCTCCGCCAGCGCAGCGGCCCGGGCTCGGCGCCCCGGACTCACCAGGTCCACCACCTCCCTCGGCCGGAGCTGCGCCTTTTGCTTCCCCTTGGGGGTCTCGGAGGTGCTCGACGGCGCCGGCAGCTGCAGCAGCAGAAGCAGCAGGAGACCGAGGAGCCACTGCGGGGAGGCGGCGGGGCCCTGGGGGCGCATGGCTGGGGGCGGCTGGGGACACGAAGCAGGAGGCGGAGGAGGGGACTGGGGAGCCAGGACGTGATCAGCGTCTGGGCCCGCCGCTCTCCGAGGCTGCCACGGGCTGCATCAATGCGCCTTTCAGCCGCGCGCCTTCCTCCCTCCCTCTTTCCCTCCCGCCCCCCTGGACACCCGGAGCTTTCATCCCGTAATAGGCCGGAGCCCCCACCCCGAGCCCGACGGGGGCGGGCCGAGAGCCGGGCCCGCCCCTCCTGCGGCCGCCGCGCAGCCGCCGGGATCGTCTAGGGGCTGGCAGACCCCGCGGAGAGCCGGCCCGCAGAGTCGCGGTGGGGTGGCAGTGGTCGCGAGCCGCAGGTGGAGGCTTTGCGGAGGGAAGTGGAGCGAGCACTGCCTAAATGAACATTTTAGGGTCTTAACTTGGGTCCAGGAACCGCCTTCGAGGGTCGTCAATTCATGGCATGGGTCGCCGAGCCTTTAGGGGGGAGGTAACATTTTGGGAGACTAAGAGGGGGAACCATAGGTATCATCAGGTTCTCCAAGAGTCCCATGACCCAAATGATTAATAAACGCTATTTTAGTAAGTGCTAACACTTACTAAGCTCTGGGCCCACGCAAAGCCTTGCGCACATAATCCTCTTGACAGTCCTTTTGGGTTAGATACCTCCTGTGCTTGCCCCATTTGCACATGAGGAAACTGAGGCTCAAGGAAGCTAGTCAACTTGCAGTGGTAGTGGTAGAAGTTCGTTTTTGAGTACTCTTCACCTCTGATTGATATTATCTTTTTCTGACCCGCTCTGTTCTCCTTTTGTTTGTTCTCTTTTGTCCCTTCTGGAAGAAAGCATCCTTAGGGACCAGGCTGCCCACCAGGTAGAGCCAGATTGGAGCAGGAGCTGCTTTATACATCAGTGGCTGGAATCAGGCAGAACAGTAGTCTTGCCACACTCTAACAACATGGGCTTGTGACGGATGGCAGTGCTGCTGAAGTCAAATCCCACTCAGCAAGGTTCTCTTTAGAGACCCAGCCAGGTTCACCGGAGTTACAGTGAGTCCAGCTGAGGGATATTAAAGAGAAGGAACACTCTGGCAGGGGAGCAGGTCAGGGCATTTCCAGGAATGCTCACCCCTGCGCTAGTGCCTAACTACAAGTCAATTTCATTCCTGTTTTTCAGAAGAAGCAAAACTCCAAATGAGCTCTAATGCCAGGACTGGCTCCATAATATGCCACGCCTAGTGCAAAATGAAAATTCATGGCCTTTTGTTTAAAAAAAAATCAAGAATTGCAAAATGATGTCAACAGAGCAATAAACCACATGTGGAGTCCTTCTGAGTGCTCTGCCCTCTGTGACCGCACAGGTCACAGCCAGTGAAACCGGCCCTGTATAAAGCTGAGTAGAAGTCCCAGCTGACGCCTGTTCGCAGCCAAACCACCATGGTGGCAGCAGTCTATGGGCTGGAAAGGAGAGCAGAGGATCACCAGAGAGTCTGTCTTCTTTCCAATTCCTGCTGCTGCTGCTGTCACCCAATGAATTCACATGGTCCCTCTCTTTGTAAATCTGTGGTCCAGACTGAGGTTTCAGCAAAGAGCGAATCCTGCGTTAACAACCAGGCATTTTAAAGCTATCATTCACAGAATTAAATCACACCGTAAGATAAGCCAGATATCATTACTTATATTTAAAGATAATAAATAATAATGTATAAGTGCTTTACAGTGTTGAAGAGGACTTTCACTTATCCTGTCTCCCAGGTCCTAAAATTAGCACAAAAGTACTACCACTATGGGTTTGATTAACTTCATCTCTGGAATCTACTAACTTAGTCCAGCTGAGTTTTCTTGGTCTAAAACTTAGGCCCATTCTACCATTATAGATTTTAGTTCCATTTAAAGATTACGAATTAGTTTAGGGTCCTGAGAGCTGTTTCTGGAGTGATCCTTCCCCAGCCACAGATTAACAAACTGAGCCTTTTGCAGATTCCAATTTTGAAGCCAATGTTAGGAATAAGTCTTGTAACAATTATGATGATGTGTTATAGTTAATTAGATATTGACATTTGAATGTTATTGAAACATTTAAGAAAATTTAACACAGTAGATTTCTGATATTAATTTTAAATTAATAACAAAATTTAATCAAGTTTGTAATGGTTTTAAATGTTTAATAAAACATTTATAAGCTTCATTTATTCGATTTAAGAGGACTTCTGGGGTGCTTTAAAAGATTCTTCTTATTAGGTTTTTAAGTTTGCCCTGATAGGTATTTGGCATTTGAAGGAAATCAGATATATTAAATTTGTAAATGTAGTTTGAAGTATGTAAAATAATTTAACTCAGTTTTTTAATAGAGCTAAATTTTAGGTACATTAAATATCTTAAATTTATGAGTCTTCTATGTTAAACTTAAAAACTTAAGAAAAACTTGATTTTTAAATTTAAATACTTAAGTAGTTAATAATTAAAATAGAAGTAGCTGCAAATAGTATTTTCCATGCACATACAACACACATTCTCAAACAACTCTATTGAAAGAAATTAGGAAGGGAAGCGAATGTGTTAATATTGCTGGTCCCACTTAGTTTATGTGGTACAGGTTCTAATATAACACCATTGATCTTTTCAGCAGAATGGAACCATAGGCTTTTAAAGTTGACAAGAATTTTAGAAATCATCTAAATCAATCCAGGTGTTGTATGATTGAGGCACATAATTAAAGCCAACTCAGAGAGCTCAAGGAACTTTCCAAAGACCATGTAGCAAGTAGGTGTCAAAGCAGGGTTGTACTGAGGTTGGAGAATTCTTAGTCTATGTATAGTATTTAATAATATTCCTCTTGAGTATTCTAGCCTTCCACAGCCTAGCTACTGGACATTGAGGAAAGAACTGTCTATGCTTCAGCCAGAGGTTTAAAGGCAGAGAAGTATCATTAGGAGTCAGGTGTCCTAAGGGCAGAGAGGGATGAAAGTGAGAGGACCTCAAGGGAATGGTAAAGCCAGAGTTGGGAATCTCGACCAGCAAGCTGCACTTTGAAGGCTGCTTGGTTGTGATTAACCAAGGAAACTGTTCCCTTAAGTAACTCCATGTAGTTTTGATGGAGAGTGCTTAAGACATATTAGCTATTACTATTTTTATTAGATAATTAGGGATTCCATATGCAATGAAAGGAAGTCATGGTTCAATAGATGGCACCTAACCTATACATCAGTTGTATCATCCAGGGTCCAACTGGGAAACAGAAACAACTCTGAGTATTTAAATTAGAGGTAATTTAACATGATAAATAATTTAATATAATAAATTACCTTACCCACCTAGGCTGTAAGCTAAACAGAGGAAAGTTAGACTTCTGCTGTAAACTGCTATCACCCTTAAGCTGAAGAGACTTAAGGGGTCAGTCAAAGCTGGAACCACGTTGGACTTGTCCATTGGAAGCTGGAGTCACAAAAGAGCTGAAGCCACTGCCAGAAGAACTGCCTGGGGCAGAGAAGGAAGATGAGCAGTACCCTGGCTTCTCTCTAATTTCCACCTTCTAATCTCTGATTGGCCAAACCCAGCTGGAGGCCCCTGAAACAGGAGCCTGGGAAACAGCCTGCAGAGGTCAGAGCAGGGCAAGCACAAAGAATGAATCTGAGGGCAAACAGCACCAATCAGTCCCGAAAAGAGGGCACTGAATTCCTCCCCGGCACTGGCTCATGGTCACATGCACACACATGGCCCTAAGCTCCAACAGTGTGGTGGCTGCATCCACATTCCTTAGTATCCAGGTCACCAGGTTGTTCGGATTGGAATTAAATGGTTAATCTACCCATACTCTATACTGATAGACCTTAAGTATACGGCACCTTTACCGGCTCATAAGTGATTGGAATTTTTATAGTCCTAACAGAATACAAGTTGATAGAAAATTATAGAACTTAAATTATTGGTGAAAGATGATCATAAGTCCTCGGCCTGTAATTATGGTGTTCTACATGCATCCTTTTTTATTTCTGTGTATTTATACAACTGGAAGCTGACAACCGTTGCAGTGCTTGAGGGCAGGCATTGGCCTGTTAGACTTGGGAGAATTCCATTTCATTTATTCTGAATCATAACATGCTACATGCTTTCGACTTGGGTAGTCTTTCATTTCCAGACAAATTTTCTTCCTTTTTATTAAGTTACCCAAAGCTGTGCACTTTCTCCCCTCCTCATTATGCCTTGTGGACGGAGGTTTTAAAACCAGCATCCTTTGAACAGACTCTGCATTGTAAGAATTCCTCAGAAAATTGTTCACCATGGAGCTCTGTGTTTGAAAATGGTCAAGATTAAAGACATTTCTGGGCAGTTCAGATGACTCTTTGCAGCCTGTGTGTCTCTTTCAAGGTACAAAGAACCGCCTGTTTTGTGATAAAAGGAAGCCAAAGTAAGTAGGATTTTTGGAATTGCATCTCAAAACATTTAGGTTTACAAAATACATCCAGTTCTGCAGTCTCCCTCCACAAATCTCCCACCCCATCAGCTGAACCGTGGTTTCTTGTTATTCTTCCCCCAGGTCCCCCAGTTAGAGATGTGATTGCTTGATAAAAAGTCAGGCCATTGTAATGGAAATTGAAACAAGCCAATAATATTAATCTCCCTCACCTTGAAGGGTTTTTAGCAAATGACAAAAGAAGCTGAATGCTGTTTCACCTCTCCCCAAACTGTCACATGGAGAATGATAAAAAGTGGGCTGAGAGCAGTGGCTCACACCTGTAATCCCAGCACTTTGGGAGGCCAAGGTGGGAGAATCCTTTGAGCCCCGAAGTTGGAGACCAGCCTCAGCAAGAGTGAGACCCCGTCTCTACAAAAAATAGAAAAATTACCCAGGCGTGGTGGCGCGCATCTGTGGTCCCAGCTGCTAAGGAGGCTGAGGCAGGAGGATGGCTTGAGCCCAGGAGTTTGAGGTTGCAGTGAGCTATGATGACACCACTGCACTCTACCTGGGGTGACAGAGCAAGACCCTGCCTCAAAAAAAAAAAGAAAAAAGAAGAAAGGAAGGAAGGAAGGGAGGGAGGGAAGGAAGAAAGGGAAAAGAACATGCTGAAAAGTGATAAAATGGGAATTGACTGGTGACAGTAGGGAAAGAGATCAAGAGATTTGGATACAAAACAAGAAATGAGTAATTATCCAAAGGAAAAAAACAAGAATAAATGGAATAAGTCATCGTCATCGTCAATTATGACAAAGAGATTACCGGTTGTAAGACTTGCTAACCACTGTGTAGAAAATTAAAATTAAGTCTAGGCAAACTCCCTTCCCATGTTTCTTGCCATGATTTGAAAATAACCCTTTGGCTATATTATCAGGTACTTTGGCAATATAATCAGAAACATCCTCTTAACACCTCTTCCTTCTAACTCTTGGCTAGACTAATGATTCCTATTTTTATGGACACCATCAACCTCTCATTTGTGAATTCTATAGACCCATGCTTCAAAATTTATAGATGACCCAAAGCTGGAAGAGACAGCTGATACAATGCCCAAGCTGCTTGCAAGAGAGCAAGAAAAAGGTCAGGTGGATAGGGAGGGGGTGGGGAAGAGAAGCAGCGTGGAGATTGAATCAGTCACTTTGCTAAATGAAAACCAATGAGTTGTTAGACAGAAGAAAGTCACCTGGAATTAAATACGGAGAGATAGTAAAAATGACCACTTATCCATTAAACAGATATAAACACCTATGGGTCACAACTATATACAAATTTTCTTTTGGAATTTAAATGCACTGGGCTATATGCTACAGCTGGTTGTATGTGACTCTCATACTAGGGCTAACAAGGGATGACCTGAAGCTTGACCCTTTCATGGTTTCATTGTGAAATCTCTTCATCAAGTAACTGCAGTCCTTGGCATGGGCCTTAATTTTCAAGGTAATTTCTCCCTTGGCCATCACGGGAGATTTGCAACCTTGTCTTACTCCCTCTTACCCTTTCTTTTAGGTAGAATTCTAAAAGCCAGGCTGCATCCTCAGCACCTACTTAAACAATGTCTCCAGGAACTTCTGCTTCTTGTAACCCTTTACTAAGTGTCTGATAACATTTCAAGGTTATGGCTGGAATATTACATTGCTGGGCTATCTCCAAGTCACCCTGTCTTGCCACCCCATATTAATGAACATAGACAAAGGCAAAGTCCTGTGTTTCTACTCCGATTATAATTATGTTGCTCCATATTTCACAATTATCAAGGCTAGGATGATATGGCTACTAAAATTCAAGGTAATTGTAGTGGCATTATAACCACCATAAGAAATAAATACACTGACAGACAAAACTGTTCTGCATGCTTAAGAACAGTGCTGGAGTACTGGATTCTACTCCAGGCCATATGGTTTAAGAGGAATGTTTGTGAATACACAAACACAGGAATACACATTCCTGAGCACAGGAATGTTTCTAAGTCAAGTGAGCATGGTTGTGAAGGGGTTTAGAAACCGTCTCAAAAGAAGGAACATTGAAAAATTGGAGAAGGCTAGATAAAGGAAGCAAGATGCAAAAATTTGAAGGACTGTCACAAAGAGGAGAGAAGGGCCTTGGTCTATTGTGCCCAAGAGGGTCGTGTAAACATCCCTGAGGTGATCTTCTGCCTTCCAGGAAGTGTCAAGAGTGGAAGTGATCATTTGGGCCTGATGTTTGCATTGCAATGAAAGTCCAGTTGCCCTGGTGGTAAGTAGGCAAGAGCGCAGATATTATCTGAATGTGCAGTGGTTGGAGGTAGTTTGCATAGGACAATTGCAGTTGATCTTGGAAGACAAAGATTACATTCTAGAAATAAGATATGAATTGGCACTGTCTAAATCCCTGAAACTAAGCTTAGTAGGTAGTGCATCTCTCAGAAATTGGATGCCTATTCTCAAAACAGTCTTGAAGCTTAGCCAATTTAAGAGAGGCAGGCTGTGGGGAAAGGACACCATGCTTTAAAAAGCAGGGCTTAGACACACCATTTTTTTTCCCTCAACTTTATCTCAGGACTTTTCATTGTGAGGATAGCCCACCCAGCCCCGACTTGCCTAGCAACTATGTTCACCACCTTGTGCCCTTTGACTTCTCTCTGACATATGGTCCCCTGCTGACTCTGCCATGTGGAGGTGTCTCCATTACTCCTAGAAGTCATTCATTTTTTCACTAACCTAACGGTTATGGAGCACTTACTGTGAATTAGGATCCTGTGCTAGGCATTGAGGATATAAACATAGTCTCTGTCCTCAAAGAGCTCTGAGCTTAGTGAAAAAGATTTCTAAAGAGATGAGTGCAGGGTGGGGTGGTTAATGCCATGGTAGAGGCGAGTACAGGCTGCCTAAGATGGGGAGATTGAAGAAAGGAAGAGATCATGGAAGGCTTCCTGAAGGAGGTGATACCTTGCTGCTATAAAGAACAGTTTGGAGTTAGCCAGGCAAAGGGTAGACACTGGGATTTGGAGGATTCAACATGGAGAGTAGTGAAAAGAAGGGCATTTGGTTAAGGTGGCAGCATAAGGGCAGGCATAGAGGTTAGGAACGGCCCCGTGTTCAGGGAACTGTCTAGTTGGGGTTGCCACAGCTTATGGTGCAAGGCAGGGAGTGTCCAAAGATGAGGCTGGAGAGGCTAGCAGAGTTATAGCACGGTGAAGTCTGTGTTCCCTGTGAAGGTGACTAGGTTTTCATCTTGTAGTCTGTGGGAAGATTTGTATGGTTTGTAACCAGGACTGGCCTGGGCAAGTTTGTTTAGGCAGAGACTTCTGGCTGCATGTGGATGCTGGACTTGAGGGAGTCAGGCTGTATCCAGGAAGATCGTTTAGAAAGCTATTGCTGTCATGCAAGCTAGGGGCTCTCAGCCATAATGCTAGTGCTGACCAATCTGAGGACAGTCTCTAGGGATCTGAGGCCCACTTTACCAATGCTGCAAGCCCATGGCCATAGGCAGTCTGCACACCACTGCTGTGATTATGCCTGAATATTTATTTCTCAGCAGCAAAAAGATTAGGCTCACTGGTATAGGTAAGAGATGATGAAGGTCTGAGTGGAGTAATGAGAAAAATCTAGGAGAGCAATCAGAGGATTGAATGATTTTATTTAGGGGGTAGTGCAAGAGAGTGAAAAGACCACAATGATCTTCTCCCCTCTCTGGATTTCTAGCTTATGTGATAATTCATGGATTATGATACTATAAACTGGGATATAAAGCATAGCAGAAGGAATCATTTTCAGGGCATAAATAAACAAATGGAATTTTGGACCTGTCAGGTTTAAGCTGCCTGAGGGCTATCCTGGTAGAGCTGTCCTGTAGGCAGTTGGAAACACAACTCTGACACTTGGCGGAGGATTCATTAGCATAGAGGTGATTGTCAAGCCATAAAGAGAAAGGTGACTAAGGAAGACGGCCTGTCAAGCCATAAAGAGAAAGGTGACTGAGGAAGACGGCCAGAAGGGACACTGCGGCTACGGAGCCTGATTAGATGCCTCATCCCAGAGGGTGGAGGCCTAAGCATGGAAATATACCATTTTGGTATGGATACAAGCCACCATGCAAATCATGCCATAGATCTGGGATAATGGAAATTTAATAAATGCATTTACAGATGCAATGGCTAATGAGAATTGGGAGCTCAGAATGGGTGATAGAAACCTTTGGGTTTCAAGGCCTGGTCCTGTCTGGGAATGCATGTGTCATACAAAGTCCAACTCCATCCTACAACTGTGGTCTATGGAGATGTGAAGGACCCAGTTCAATCATCTTTTGTGGAGAAGGAGAATGGCGGAGCAAGAGAGGAGTAGACTGTCCATGGGAAGGCCTTCCTAAGGCTGTGATGATGTGGCAGAGAAGATGGCGAGGATGTGGGCCTGTCTATTGGGCTTCTGTAACTGTCATTTCCAGTGGGTTTGGCCAGTTGTCTGGCATGCTGGGGCTGGGTTTTCAGCAGTGTTTGGGAGCAGAAAGTGCTTCAGGAGGCTGGCTTTTGTCCAACCTGCAATCTCCAATCCTGCTTTACCATTAATAAGCTGACATTTTGCTCCCATTAGTTTTAGAATCTGGGAGCAGGGTGATTATGGACCCCCTCCCATCTACAGTAAGAGCTGTGATTGTATATAATAGTCACTCGCCCCTCCACCTCTCCTGAACACCTACCGTATCAGTTCATTATGTGCCCAATCTCACATCCCCTCCCCTCTGTGGAAACAATTGGAAAACTCAAGCTAACTGCCCTCATTGCTGCCCTTTCTCCTGTACCACAGTGAGCTAGCCAATGAGCCCCCATAGTCCCTCTGAAGTTTTCCCGCCTCCCCCTCAATGATCCCTTCCCTAGCATCCATGCAGTCTCTCCACCCCATCCCCGAATTGCCATCGCAAATTACTGGCTTTATTCTACTTTCCAGCTCACATCAAGCCCTAATTCCTAGCTCCTTAGCCACAATCTCAGCCAGAGAGAAGGCAACATGATTATACTAGAAAAGCAGTTAGTGTTAATTCTTCCCAGGAACATTGGTGTTTGAACACAGCAAACTGTAAACTTAAGTGCTCCGTGACTGGAGAGGAGATTTCTGAACAGGGTGTCTCTAGAGCCTGTGTAGTTTCCCAGATGTCCTTCCATGCATAGCAAAAAAAAATAGTATTCACGGTTAGGTGCTTTAATGGGCTGATTTCTCTCCCCTCCCCTCGCCCCCAATTCGTATGTTGAAGCCCTAACCCCCAGTACCTCAGAATGTGACTGTATTTGGAGATAGGGCCTTTAAAGAGGTGATTAAGTTAAAATGAGGCCATTGGGGTGGGCCCTAGTTTAACATGACAGGTGTCCTTATAAGAAGAGGGCATTTGGACACACAAAGAGACACCAGAGATGCGTGTGTACAGAGAAAAGACCATGTGAGGACACAACAAGAAGGCGGCCATCTGCAAGCCAAGGAGAGAGGCCTCAGGAGAAACCAAACCTACTGACACCTTGACCTTGGACTTCTAGCCTCCAGATCTGTAAGAAAAGAAATTTCTGATGTTTAAGCCATGCAGTCTGAAGTATTTTGTTATGGCAGCCCCGGCGTTCTAACACATGTGTATAACCCAGAACGGAGCCAGAACTTCTCCAGGCCTTGTGTTCAGAAGACTTGGGAATGTGTTTCTGCTCACCTCAGAGAGATGATGGGGGATCGATGTATTACAGCAGTGGCCCTCAAACTTCCATGTGCCTGAGCATCATCTGGGGGCTTGTCAAACAGGATCGCCGAGCCCTCAGGGCCGCTGAGTCAATAGGTCTGGGGAGGGGCCCAAGAACTTGCATTTCTAATAAGCTCTGATGCTGCTGGTCCAGGGACCATACATTAGAAATTGAAACTGAGAAATTTAAAAAATATTTGTATTAGTTCATTTAAAAACAGGATTAATTAAGCCATTATGTTAGAATAAATAGAATAGTTTAATGAAAAATAGCTATATTTTCCAAAAGAAAAAATTTAGTGAGAAAAGTGGCATTATTTTGCATTTTTATAAATCTTTAACACTTGGCTTGATAGAAGATAGAATTCTCACATCTGCTTCTATAGTCAATCCGTTGCTATTTCACAAGTCATGTAGCCCCTTGGAAACTCTACCATGCATATGTGAGAGAATGAGACTGAAAACATCAAATAACATCTTAGTATTATTATGAAAATAGCTTAAATGTCACATTCTTCCTGAAAGTGTCTAAGGAACCCCCAAGGGTCCCTGGACCACACTTTGAGAACAGATGACGGTGGGATGGGCAGAAGAAGGAAGGAGCTCCACAGAGGAGGCCAGAGAAGTAGGAGAAAAACCAGCAGAGGGCCCTGTAATATGAGCAGAACCTTGATCTGTGCTGTAATCAGGATTCCCCCACCTAGGTAGGACTCAGATTCTCTTACATATGCACACAGATAAGCACACACATGCCTGTGCAGTGAAGTTAAAATCATGGCAGAGAGCAAATATCCTTAGTATGAGATCAGAAGTTCCACCCTATTGGAGCACCCGTTGATCTTCCTAGATTCTTGGACCATTAATTCTGTTCCTTAGTCCAGGATTCTGGCACAGCATCCTCCTCTGAATCTTTGGTGATCTCTTAGGCTTTGGAGTGAGTTGGTTTTCTGGGAATGCTGGTGCTGTTCTCCTTCCTAGCTCTTTGCCTCTTAGCCGTTGTCCACAGCATGAACTTCCTCCTTCCTGACCTTCTCAAAACATGAAATGACTCTGTTGTGCGTCCTTTTTCACGAGTGAAAAAATTCTTCCCAGAGTTGTCGCTGCAGACTTCCCTCCTGTCTCATTGGCCAGGATTGTCTCACATGCCTCTTGCCCAGAACAAATCACTTAGCAAGGGACATTAGTCCCCTGGGGCTAGAAAGAGACAGTGGCTCCCATGAAGGGCACGGCTGCTTGGAAGATGGTGAACAACATTTGGGTTCTGCTAGCAAGGAAGAAGGGCGAGTGGTGGCATGGTGGTTGACTGCTAGGCACACGACTAGGAGTGTCTGCCACAAAATGCAGTATTAGCAGTGACCATCTTACCATTTCCCCCTTGCTGACAACCACAGGAAAGTCTTTGGTTTGTTTATCCAACCTCCCATCAGTTATTTCAGTTCTAGGTATCTTTTAGAAATGGGAGACCTCTAGGAAGCAGGCTTTGGCTAAAGCACCAGTCCCTAAGTTCAATGGATGTATCACAAACCGCCATTCACAGATCTTAACCCAGGTACCCACTCTCTTCTGGTGCCAGTAGTTTTTCTAGCACACAAAAGCTAGTTAGAGAACTCAGCTCTGCTCTTAGCTAAGTAACCTTGGCTTATTTGTGGTTATAATGGAATGTTCCAGAGAAGATCCATTTTTATGCATTTTTTATGTCAAATCCAAGAAGCTTGCATAAATTTCTCCACTTACTCAGTGTCTTGTCCATGGTATGCTTGTTTTCTGCTGCCCCAGGATTCTAGTCTTGATGGAATGTGCTTTTGTTCCTCCTGGGATGATCACATGTGGGCCCCACTTACAGAGAAGCCTTGTGTACATCTGGAAAATGTCACTGGTAGGTTGGATTTTCTGGTCAGTCATTCCACAAGCATTTAGTTATCTCTTATTAATTCCTCAGATGAACTTAGGCTCTCTCACCATGCTTCTAGTCTTTCCTAGCCTCATGATAATCTTCAGGTGCCTGAAGTATTGGTCTGTTAGCAGAAACTCAATTATTAGGTTATTAAGTATGATTTCCTTAAGTACTAAGTTTGACAGTTGATATCTCTGACCTTTAGCCATTTACTTTCAAATTGCTATTCATGATTGTTACTGTACCTCTATTATAATGATCATTATTGTACTTTAGCTCATGGGTTGTTTGTTTCCACACTGGCCTTTATTTCCAGTGGTGTGGTCTGTATTTCCACACTAAAGGTGAAAATGTGAGTCCCTCTAATAAATCTTCTCCACATACATGGTCCTTCACCAGTTTATCTGTTTGGAAGAAGTGTAAGGTGATGTTCCATCCTTTCTTATATTCTTCCTGCTGCAGTGCAGAACACCAGTAAAAATGAAATGCATATGCAATTTATAAGTTTATAGATCAAAGGTTCTAGAGAATATCTTAGTGATTTATCTATCTAATTTCTCGTCATCTTTCATAAAAATAACTTTTAAAACATATGTGTGTAGAAAATCTGAGTTTTAAACAGGTTTAAAGGAGTTCTGTGGTAAATACTTGAAAGGGCTACAACACATTTGACAATAAAATTTTTATGTCCTTTAATGTCTAATTTTTCTTCATTGCAATATTTTCATTTTCTCCAAAGATTGCCAAGCTGGCAGAGACTGTATCTGACATGTCTTTGTGTCTTCTAAAATACTTACAACAATGTGCTGGGCATATAATGGATATTAAATAATATGTATTGCATTGAACTGAAATTCTAGCCCTGTCTTTATAGATGTTTCAGAGCATCTAGAACAGATGGGTAGAATCAGGATAGAAAGAGGTCAATCTCTTTTGAAATCTGCCACCAAAATGAAGTTAAAAGTTTGGCTCAACAATAAGAAAATAAGCAACCTGATTTAAAAATGGGCAAAAAATTTGAACAGTTCCTTATCAAAGAAGGTATACAGGTGGCAAATAAGCATATGAAAATGTGCTCAATATCATATGTCATTATGGAATTAAAAATTAAAACAATGAAAAAATTAGCCAGACATAGTGATGCACACCTGTAGTCCCAGCTACTCGGGAGGCTGAGGCAGGAGGATTGCTTGAGCACAGGAGTTTGAGGTTACAGAGAGCTATAATTAGGCCACTGCACTCCAGCCTAGGTGACAGAGCAAGACCCTGCCTCTTAAAAAAAAAAAAAAAGTTAAAACAACAATGTGATACCACTACACACCTATTAGAATGGCCCAAATCCGAAAAATTGACAACACCAAGTGCCAACTAACAAGGCTGTGCAGCAACAGAAACTCTCACTTATTACTAGTGGGAGTGCAAAATAGTACAGCCATTTTGGAAGACAGTTTGGAGGTTTATTATAAAACTAAACATACTCTTACTGTGAGATCCAGTAATTGTGCTTCTTGGTCTTTACCCAAAGGAGTTGAAAACATACGTCCACACAAAAATCTGCCCACGGATATTTACAGCAGCTTTATTCATAATTGCCAAAACTTGGAAGCAACCAAGATGCCCTTCAGTAGGTGACTGGATAAATTAACTGTGGTATATCCAGACAATAAAATAGTATTCAGTGCTAAAAAGAAATGAGCTATCAAGTCATGAAAAGACATGGAGGAAACTTAAAAAGGATATTACGAAGTGAAAGAAACCAATCTGAAAAAGCTACATACTATAGTATGATTCCAACTATATGACATTCTGGAAAAGGCAAAACTGTGGGGACAGTAAAAAAAATCAGTGGTTGGTTAGGGGGATCGAGGGGGGAAGGGATAGATGAACAGGCAGAGCACAGATCAGGGCAGTGAGACTACTCTGTATGAAACTACTAGCCGGGCGCAGTGGCTCACACCTGTAACCCTAGCACTCTGGGAGGCCGAGGTGGGCGGATTACTCAAGGTCAGGAGTTCAAAACCAGCCTGAGCAAGAGCGAGACCCCATCTCTACTAAAAATAGAAAGAAATTAGCTGGACAACTAAAAATATATAGAAAAAATTAGCCGGGCATGGTGGCACATGACTGTAATCCCAGCTACTCGGGAGGCCGAGGCAGGAGGATCGCTTAAGCCCAGGAGTTTGAGGTTGCTGTGAGCTAGGCTGACGGCATGACACTCTAGCCCAGGCAACAAAGTGAGACTCTGTCTCAAAAAAAAAAAAAAAAGGAAAAGAAAAGAAACTACTCAGTGTAATACTATCATGGTAGATATATATGTTCATACATTTGTCTAAACCCAAAGCACAGCAGTCCCCAACATTTTTGGCACCAGGGAAT